>QLOT01001178.1:0-10653 GCA_003313875.1 Russula aff. compacta
GGCGGGCCGGAGGCTCTGGTCGACGATGCGACGTTCGACGCGCCACTTTTGCGAGTAACGCGTGATGGCCAAGTTGAAATGTGCCTCCATCCTATAATACAAACGAAAGAAAAAGACTCAGCGCCGCGCCGCGCACCAAGTTTGGGTTCTCACATTTCGATGATGGGGATCACGGGTCGGTCCATGTATCGCGTGCCCGTTCGCTCGAACAGGTCCTTGGCCGCGCGCGCGGTATTGACAAACACGATCAAGCGTCCGAGCACAGACACCGACGTCACGTCACCTTCCCCACCCCCAGTGAAATATCAATGCCAATGTCAATGACAGTGTTAATTGTACGCACCATATCGTTTCCCCCACTGCGCGTAGGTCACCCACGGCTTGGACCGCGGAATGTCGAGCAGGTTGCCGAGCAGCGGTAGACCGCGTGGGCCAGGCGGGTATGGGTATGTGTGCCGTGTGTGACGTGTCCGTGGAGCAATAATGTACGCGTGGACGATGGACGCGAAAAGGACCAGCACGGTCACGTCGAGCAAGAGATACGCCGTTCCAACAGGGAGTGGGAGCGGCATCAACAATCGCGGGGGGGTATGTCGATAAGTGGATACGCGTAGTGTTCTCGAGAAGAAGAAAGGCTGGCTGGCCTTTCACCTGTCAGTAGTCTCGGAATGAACAAATGAAACACTTTACAGAAAGTCAGGTACCATGATATCCGCGATTATATACATAACAAGTACAGTGGTATAATAAATCAACGATCTGGAGCAATAGTACCAAGGTACGAAGGGGGGGGACATCCTGGAGACAGCAGCGCATCAGCTTGAAAACGTCGAAAGACCAGTCAGTAGTGACGGTACCCAATATAGCAGGTCCGTTGCGCTCACCATGCATGGCCATCGTCCTGAGGTATTTGACTCATTTGGATTGGAAAGATGACGTGAGAACAAGAGTGATGTTTTCGCAAATTCATCACCACATCCCTGAAGGTCCCCCAAAATAGGTTAACGAAATACGTATTAAGAAATTTTGATGCCACGGTCTGCAGTCCAGGTGGTGCAGCCTCTGGAAACGAACAAAATGGTGTAGTGTATCAGACGATACTTACACCTTCAATGTCAGTCACAGTGAATAGACTCTCAAAACGGCCCCCCTATCCCACAGTAGTAGCGCTCTTCCCACTGACAGGTGAACCGGTGAAGGACCGTGCGAAAAGAATACGGTGGTAATGATACAGTTATAATACTTGCGAGGTCGATCTTCGCAAGCCAGAGAACGGGGCGAGGTACTCTCCCCCTCGTGCCACGCCAACATTTTCATTGACAAACTACTGATACGCGGGTTAGTCAGCCCAACGCTGGGTGGCCATGCCATTGGTTCGTGGGGGGTGGTGGTGATAGGTGGTGATATATACTGCACTTGGAAACCGTAAACGGTCCTGCAGGGATGCGAGTCTCACGTACTGTAGTGCTGTCTGTAGTAGGAATTATAGTTTTTCTTCGATCAGCGCATCCGGACGCAAATTCCGGCCATCCATAAAAAATTGAACTATCAGAGTTGCTGTACTACTTGTACAGTTATAACATTGGCACATACCAGCATAACCACGATTGTCCAGGCTGAATTCTAAAAAAACGTGAATGCCCCCCGACTTGCCCGTCGTTAGTGTACCGGTAACTCGTCAAGACAGTGCGGTGCGGGGGGAGATGCGCGCCTATCAGGAGACGACCACCCACGTCGCCGGCAAATAGCGCGCTACTATCAGACTTGATTCGTTGTGACTTTTACGCCTTCTAGAAGTTGGTGATGACCGGTGACCCCAACCAACCCCAACTACTACCACTACTAGTGCAAGCCAAACGCGTAGTCAGTATGGCTCTCGAACCTAGGACTCAAAAACCAAGGGGTCAAAAAAAAATAGAAAAGCTTTTCTCTCTCTCAAGCGGAGTCCCGGTGGGAATCCGTTGATTGATAGAAGCTGCGGTTCTCCGCCGCGAGAGAAGAGGAGGCAGTCAGAGCCAGAAGACGCTTTGAGTGGAGGGGTTTTGAAATAAGGCAGGGGGGTTCCGGGGGGATACCTCGGTTACGACTTTCCCATTCGGGTTTGTGAGTGATCGATAGATATCGGTATCGGAGACCCTTGATCGCAACCTTGATCTTGATCATCTCACATCCCACAATCAAGGCAGTTAGTTCTACCAACCCGTGGAGCACGGTTGCCGTGGCGTGGGGACCCAAACCAGGAGGAAGGTTGACTTGGGGTATATCCGTACGTCTCCGCCACCAGCCTTAGTTTTCTTTAAAACTTCAGTTTACAATGATTATGTGACGTCACAACAACAACAACAACAACAACAACAACAACAACAACAACAACAACAACAACAACAACAACAACAACAACAACAACAACAACAACAATGAGATAAGGCATAACATAACCACTGGCTTGGTGAAACTAGGCTATGAACTGCGGCGACGCTATGCTTTAGAGTCCACAAGACGTGCTCTATGGATAGATTGCAGCTTGCTGTTTGTTCAAGATAGATACCTCATGGTAATCCTCACTGAATACAACGTGATTAATTCACATACCGGGGTTTGGTCGCTGAGGCTTTGAGATACGGCAGTCCAGTATAATATAGTCATCCAGCAAGAGGTCCTTTCCATCCGCTCCCAATCGTGTGAACGGATCAGAGTGCTGCCCGAGCCGATCACCTTCACGCAAAGTTCCACACCCCATTTCTTAGTGAGGAATCGACTCACCCGTTCTTCGTCAGGATAGGCTATGAGGGATTCCTTCCAACGCGCATGACAACTACGGTAGAATTCATCCTGATATTGGGCTTCAGGTGGTAATTAAATGCACCCGGGGCCGATTCTTCGTTCTCTATCGAGGAACCCTGGAGAGAAATCCATTGATAACGGCGATCGCAAGCTGAAGAGTACTGTTTGACTCAGGTGGTGGAGATGTGCATAACCATACAGCTTCCAACCCACGAATGAATGATAGAGTCGCGATGGAAACGTAACAACGGTAATTTCACCACCGTAGTGTCAATGAACTTTTCGGCATAGAGCCAACCATTGCGGAAACCCTGGTCAAGCGCCAGGTTTTCTCTGATCATGGACCCAGATGGAATTATTGAACCTTCACGAAGGACTTCAGAGAATATCTCAGCGATAGCAGGATCTTGAAGGTGTTCACCACGTGATATGCCCCTTGCAAATATGCTGCCTGAAAAGAGATATCTAAACATGGAACCCGGTACGACTTGGTCCAAAAATGAATTCCACGTGTAAGGTGGGTAGCAATAGCTCTCGCAAAGTCGCAGATTGCCCCCACATACCCTCCGGTGATGTCGAAGACGGCATCGTAGAATGACTGATCAAAGCGAAACCCGGATGAAGGGAATCGTCTACGAATGAGGTCATCGAACTCTGCTCGGATGAGAAGGACCCCAACAGGGCCGAGGCCATCCCCATGGTCATTATGGCTCCATGTAATACTCTGGTTGTCACCGAATGGTTCATTTCGCATGGTAACGAACGAAGTTGGACTGCCATGGCTTGAAAAGGCGATGACGAGCCGATCGTCGTAATCGCCCATGCTTGCGAAAAAATCGCGCCAAGGGTCGAAGCCATCATGCAAATGCTGTGCCCCATTGGATATGAAAGCGGTTTTCTTGCCGTGTTTCCAACTTCGTTCATGTTAAAGATAGGCTTTCCAGCCATCAATCTTCTTAACTTCCTCGGTATTCTGCCTAAAGACGGAAATCACATGGACCGCTGGGCCTTGCCGAAAGATGTGCCACGCAAGTAACCTAGTGAGCGTCGCCCTTCCACTTCCGGGCGTGCCGTGAACCCGCAGGGGATCAGAAAGTGTGAGAATATTTAACGCCACAATAATAACAGAATAAAAAAGTATTTCATGAGCTTTTCATATAAACATGAGACCGTTTTCCTTTGCAAAGATATCTTCGCTGATGCCGACATGAGTGAAGATGATACAGGTATGGATAGTGCTTACCTGAAAGCGGGAGAGGGGTTCCCCCATCCAGTAGATCGGCCAACAAAACGCATTCTGTCCACTCCAACCGCAACAAGGACTTGAAGATGGCTATCGGGAGGTTGTTCGGGCCACAAATCTCCGATTGTTTTGTTTACATGGTTCGCTGTCGGTTCTATATAGACTGAGGTCATATTCACATGAACCTACAGATGTAATAAGCCAGCGGGGGCCATAACGTCACATCAATCTCCACATAAAAATCAGATACAGCGCACCTTCTTGAGAAAAAGGTCTTTGGCCAGTAGCCCGGGGTGAGTGACGGGTGTGAAGCCCTTGTCCGAAATTAGCTCCTCTTCAGGTGATGAGCACGTTGATGAGGGTGAATGGAGACAAGGAAAGGAATAAATTCGTTCTCAATGGGTGCACCAGAGATTGAACATTTTTGATTCGTAGATGGGGTCTGCGAGTTGATCATGGTGGTGCGGTACGTGGTGGAAATGTGAGGGTAGAAACTATAGTACTACGTCTCCTCACCGTCTCCTAACCACTCGCCATCTGAAGACTTTTTTTGGAAATGGCTACATTTCGTTATTTCTAACTCAATATGATGGATGTGGATGTGAGTGAAGCCGGGTCGGACGGGTCCGGCCCGGAGGAAGGGGAGGAAATTGCGACTTATGCTTGGGTGACCCTGGCTTCTACCCACTAAAAACCTCTCTTCCTTGAATTCAAGTTTCTTGCTTGTCTTCTCGTCGTTGCAGGGCCTTTTTCCATGTTGCTGTTACTAGTTCCTGGTGCTGCGGCGTCTCTTTTGATTTTCGTCGCTATTATTTTTTCCGTCGTGAGTCGGTCGCTTAACCATTTTCTTTGATTTGCGCAACCGTATGTGTTTTATGTTGGATAACCTTTTTACACCTCATCACCCAAATCAAGCGGGGCCGCTTCTGGGATCATGATTTGGAGCAGTCTTGTTTTCCCTCGCGAGGAATTCTCTCCTTGCTTCGTTGGCTGTGTTGTTCTCTTGGGGCTCTCCTGGCAGATTTATGCTCCCTATTCCTAGGGTCGTTCCGAGGGAGATTTCTGGCTACGCTTCTTGGCCGCGTGACAAAAAATTCCTTCGCATTCATCCATACAAGATGGCGTTCGATTGAGTTGCATTCCAGAAGGGTGTGGTTCATCGTCTCCGTGGTCTGGCATAGTGAGCAGCGTGGTCCTCTTTCGTGGTTCCGTACATTCGCCCATTTATGTATGCCCGATGCATTGCTCTGAATAGAAATTGTTGGATGCGCGGTCTCAGGGATTTGTGACGTATTATATTTACCTGCGTATCTGGGCGTACTACTTGGGTGCTTTGCTTCTCATTCCTTGGTACGCCGTGGCTTGGGTGATCGTGGCTAGCCTTTCCCCCTGCAGGTCGAAGTTTGAGGGTATCTGGAGGTCTAGCTGGTCAGGTGAATCTTTCTCGGCTCCCGCTTTCGCCAGTCGCTCGCTAGCTCTCCTCGTTCCGTTGGGTGCCAGCGTGACCCTTTACCCATGAACGTTGTCCTTGCGGATCTGCGTTTCAGGAGGTAGGCAGCTTTCTTGAGGAGGCCTGCGTTGCAAATTCCGATCCATCCACGGTCCTCCCAGTTGCGTAGGTTAACGGTTAGGCCATCTATGACATACTTGGAGTCTGTCACTATTTCCAGTGGGCGGGAGTGGGGGACCTCTTGTACCGCAGCCATTGCTGCCGCAAGATTGATTCGACTGTACTGTTCCTGGTATCCGGAGGACTTTGTTGCTTGTATCCTCCGGGTATCACCATACGCGACTGCGGCACTAGATGTTTGCTTGTCCATTGTTGAGGCAGGCGCCGTCTGTGGACACGGCGACTATTTCGTGTTGAGCGTCCTCTCCGACGTATCTGTGGAGTGTCGTCGCGGGTCAGTGAAGATTCTGAAGCATTCCGATAGGGATTCTTTGCTCGTGATAGATGGGTTGAAGATGATTGTGGGATTCCCCTCTCTGGCTCTGGTGTTCTGGTCTGTCCTTCGTTTAGTTAGTGACAGGTTGTCGTGTCTAATGCCAGGGCCAAGTGGGTTGTTCTTAGGGGCAATGGCGGTCAGCCTGGTTAGTGCTTCCTTTGCGCAGTCATGCGGGTGGCGGCAGCGTTTTATGTTGTCTGCGGCGCAGTGTAGACAGGCGCAGTAGTTGGCGGAGAGCTGCGCTTGGATTCTTGTGTTGTTGCTGATTCTCGCTGATGCTATCATTAGGTCGGCAATCTTCCTGGTCTTATGTTTGTTTACCAGGCACTTGGCCTCTTTGCTGGTCATCGATTGGATTTCGGAGCCCATTAGCAAACAGGCCGGTAGTTGACATCTCAGTTCCTGTGAGAGGCGATTGCTGAAAGGTTCGCGTTTGTGGTCGCGGCCTGTTTAAAGCATTCTTTGGGTGTCTCTGCTCAGTTTGTCGGCGCGCGGTCCTCTCGTCCGCACCTCCCATGTTTGTAGGAAGACGTTTAATCTTGCTTGTGTGTTGGTACCCCTCGGAGCGATTCCATCTATTGTTAGGTCTGTTATGGTCGCGCAGGTGGGTCTGGACGGTGTGAGGCTCAGGTAGTCTCTCAGCCAGGCTATCTTGGTGAGCGTATCCTCAATGTCCTTCGGCATTCTTTGGCGAGGAATTGCGTGTATCCGCCATGACGAATTGGGTGATTAACTTATGTTCCCATAGAGCGGGGTGCGCCTTGCTGTATCGTGCGAGGGATCTGCTTATTTTGTCTATGATGGGTGGGGCGTTGTTGCGCGCGTGTCGACGCTCCTAGAATTCTTACGGCTTCTCGGTCTTCCACTATCTTGATTTTTTTTGTTTAGGGGCTGCTGCTCTTCTTCGCTTAGCTTGCGTGCTGCGTCCATCTCCGTTCGGTGCTCTCTAGTTCCGATGGGCATTATTTCTGTCTTTTCAATGTTGAAGTTTTCACCTGCCGCTTGGCATCATTCTTCTAGGATTCTGTGGACCCGGTCTAGGGTTTTCTTCGGACGGGAAGAGGTTTGTGTCATCCGCATAGAGGCTTATTGTGACCTTCTTTTCTAGTCCCGGTATTTGGTAACCTTTGGGGGACGGGTCGTTCCTTATCGGGACCCCTCCCAGGTTGAAGAGGGCCGTAGGATAGCGGGTCTCCTGTCTCACGCCTCTGGTGACCTTGAAGTGGCTCAGTATTCCGTTTACGTCGACTTGGGTGTGCACGTATGAGTACAGTTTTTTTGCTGTTCTTACGAATGTGCCTGGGACACGGAGGTGTTCCATCGTCATCCATAGGTAGCCGTCCTTTATTTAATCGTATGCCTTCTCTTGGTTCAGGGCTACAATAGCCCCTTTCGTCTCGGTGAGCCCTGCATAGTTGATTATCGCGCTCGCTAGACTTACGTTGTCAAAGATTGATCTCTTAGGTACGAAGCCGGTCTGGTCGCTGTATACCAGGGTCTCGATCTCTTCGAGCAGTTGCAGCGCAAGTACTTTCATTAGCAACTTGTAGTCTGTGTTCAGCAGCGTAATTGGTCTGCAGTTGCTTATGTCTCTGTTCTGTCCTTTTTCTTGTAGATGAGACATATCCACCCCAAGCGAGAGGTTAGCTTCCTGGTGGACGCCGTTTGATTGAATATCCTGGAATACTAGCGTCAACGTTTTGATTACGTCGAAACTTGCGGCGCTGTTTCGCGTATTCGTTTGGTGTCCGGTGTGCAGTGCCTCCCAGAGCTATCCATCCATCCCCGTCGCCGTTGCCGTTATTGGAGATCTTATTAAGGGCATTTTCGACTTGGGTCTCTTTAACCGAGCAGTGTAGCTGTGTTCTCTCCGGTTCAGTGAGTATCTGGCTCTCAGGGACGTCTGCAAGCGCATGCTTTATTCTGTCTTTCCTCGTTTCCTGCGTCTCTTCCTCTGTGTTTTCCCGCTGTAGGTTGTCGTGGTGCGCTCTTGCAAGGTTCTGCCATTCTCACGGAGGGGATCTTTGGGCGCGGTATGAGGTCTCGTGGTTCTCTTTCTTGGTGCATCATAGACCAGATGCATCCATGTTTCTCACCGTGGAGTGCTAGTTGTGCTTTCAGGTGTTCCTTTGAGTCTTTGATTACCTTCGGAGGTGGTTGAGTTCGCTCGTGAGGAAGGCTACCTCTTCCCCGACTCTTTCCTTTCCGTCTAGCTCAGGCGCGTTCGTGTTTGCTTTGGTATCTTCTGAGTTGTCGTCCCTTTTTCGTGGACTTGATTCCGTCTTTGAAATCGCTCCACACTTTCTGAGGCCTTTCCTTTCTCAGTTCCAGCGGGAGGGTTGGAAAGGTCCTCTTTGCTTATTTGGGCTATTATTCCTTTCCTGATAGTGGCTTGTCAGTTGGGCTGCAATCAGGTGACGAGGATTTGACTCCGAACACGAGTCTATCTGTTTTCTTTTCAGGACCATTTCCTTTTTTGTATAATTGGATGGACCCTTTGGGCCTCGGCCAGGCCAGCTCACGAACTCTCGGACTATCAGTCCGCTTATGACACCAGTCAACTGACTCACATAGTCAGACCTAGGTCATTTCTGAATTACCCATACGTGAGGGACAGAATCACCGCCGTCGTAAAACTTGAACAAGGAAAACCACCAAATTAGCCAAGTCAGCCAGTCAGGTTGCGCAACGCACTGTTGGATATACTCCATCGTCGGCGATCACGGGGGGGGAGAGGTATGTCGATAAGTGGATGCGTAGTGTTCACGTGAAGAAGAAAAGATGGGTCTTTCACCTGCCAGTGGTCTCGGATTGAACAATGAAACACGTTGCAGAAAATCATGTACCATGATATCCGTGATTATATACATACAAAGTATAGCAGTATAGAATAAATTAACAATCTAGAGCAATATGTAGCACCAAGGTACGAAGGGGGGACATCATGGAGACAGCAGCGCATCAGCTTGAAAACGTCGAAAGACCAGTCAGTAGTGACGATACCCGATATAGCAGGTTTTGCGCTCACCATGGACGGCCATCATCATTTTGAGATGGGAAGATGACGTGAATAAGTGTGATTTTTTTTGCAATTTCATCACCACATCAGGTTACATAACGAAATACGTATTGAGAATCCCCCCAAAAAAGGTCTGCTGTAGTTGCGGTGCAGCCTCTGGAAAGATGAACAAAATGGTGTAGTGTATATAGACACCCCAGACGCTGGCTCGGGATGTATACACCTTCATGTCAGTCACAGTGGAATAAACTCCCAAGACAGCTCAAAGCGGGAAAAAAAGCCCTCCATCCCACATTAGTGGCGCTCTTCCCACTGACAGGTGAAGGACCGTGCGAAAGAGATACATGTTATGATACTTGTTCGAGGGGCTGATCGTCGCAAGCCAGAGAACGGGGCGATATACTTCTCACCCTCGTGCCAAGCCAACATTTTTATTGACAAACTGCTGATAGTCTGATACGCGGGTTAGTCAGCTCAACCCGGGCCATGCCCTTGGTTCGTGGGGTGGTGGTGATGGGTGGTGATATATGTACTACACTTGGAAACCGTAAACGGTCCCGCAAGGGTCCGGCTGTCACGTACTGTAGTGCTGTCTGTAGTAGGAATTATAGTTTTTCTTCGATCACCACGAGAATCGTAAAATCCGGGCATCCCATATAAAACGATACTATCAGAGTTGCCGTATTACATTGGGCACATACACACCAACACCACGATGTTCAGGCTGATTTGTGAAAACGTAGATCCCCCCTCATCCTCCTCCGACATGCCCGTCGTTCGTGTACCGGTAACTCGTCAAGGCAGTGCGGGAGAGTGAGGGGGAGATGCGCGCCTTTATAGCTTTTGATATATTTCACCCAAGCACAAGGGCGCCCATCAGGAAACAACCGCCCACGTCGTCGGCAAATAGCGCGCCGTCAGACTCGATTCGTTCGTCCGGCTTTGACGCCCTTCTGGAAGTCGATGATTGACCCCAAACCAACCCCAACAACTACTAGCAGTACAAAGCAAAAGTTGCAGTCAGTGCGGCTCCAGAACCTAGAACCTAGAACCGAGGGGCAAATAGAAATAGAAAGCTCGCTCTCGAGCGGATTCCCGCCGGAATGATAGAAGCTGCGGTTCTCCGCCGCTGCGAGAGAAGAGGAAGCAGTCAGAGCCAAAAGAGGCTTTACGGTCGCCGGAGTGGAGGAGTTGTGAAAGGACCGGGGGGGGGATACCTCGGTGACGACTTTCCCACTCTGGTTTGTGAGTGATCGATCGATAGATATCGGTATCGGAGGGCCTTGATCGCAGCCATCCCACATCCCACCATCAAGGCACTTCTGCCAACCAACCCGTGGAGCACGGTGGCCGTGGCGTGGGGGACTCAAGCCAGAGAGGAAGGCTTACCGGGGGAGGCGTATTTTTTTTTTCCGACGGGTGTGCCTAGGTGTTGTATACAGTTGAGAGTAAGAGGGCTGGACTCTGCGTGTGGTGGAATGTTACATTGGAATTTCCAATATTATCTATCAGACGGAATCCAAAGAAAGGGCGACAGAGCGGGCCGAGAATAGTAAAGTTCGCCGAGTGGTTGGCCCTCCGTGTACTTTCATGTTTCTAAGATTCTCCGAAGCACGTTGGCACAGGAAATCGGACAATCTATTCGAGATATCTGGCCCTTT
>QLOT01001188.1:0-15660 GCA_003313875.1 Russula aff. compacta
CAGAAGGGAAGAGGAAAAAGACTGGTGAGAGTGGGTGATAGAGCAGGAAGGGGGGATGGAAGGATGTTGGTTTTCAGGACGCGACAAGGCACTTCCGGAAGGCACGGTCCAGCGCGATCTGAGCACAAGGTAAGGATGATCCTTACACCAGCCGGGGGGTGTAAAATTTTGACCGTCCCTGGTCAAACGCCTGGAAAATGAGGAGTTAACATGCCTTTTTACGTGTGTGAGTCAATCATCATCGCCGGGAGGCTCAGATTCGCGATCGGATGTCCGATCGACGTCCTCATCGAGATAGATCTTGGTGAGATCTGCTCGATCGACAAGGCACGTGACTGGGATGGAAGATCGCGAACGTGCGTGGTAGGGAACAAGGCAGAAAGCAGCGAATCGCAGCCTCAATACTGTACCATCCAGTTCTGCTAACCAATATGCGCCGTTGGGGGTTCTACGAACAACGATCATCAGCCTGAAATAGCAGGGTTTGGATTTGCGGCCAAGGTTGGTCTTGATGCTCGAGTTGCGCACGAGGATGAGTGCGCCGGGCTTGAAATCGAAGTCCTTGATAGAATTTTTGAAGGTCCGCTCGAACTGCCGGACAGAGGTGAAGCGGCTGCAAAGGATATTAGCGTGGATTGCAGCTAAGTCTTCCTCGTGCTTTTGGAGTTGGCACGTGCGTATGGCGATGAGATCGGTAGTGCTGAGTGGCTTGGAGATGTCGGGGATGAGGAAAGTGGCGAGAGTGATGTCGAACGGTAAAGGTGGCTCGACGCCATGAGCCATGAAGTAAGGAGTGTGGCCAGTGGCCTTACGAGTGGTTGCGCAGTTGGCCCAAAAGGCATGTGGGGTGACCGTGGGCCAACGCGAGATGTTACCTTTGCAAGCCTTGACAATTGATTCGCGGATCGTACGGTGCTGGCGCTCGATGATGCCATTAGCACGTGAATTGTATGCTGAAATGCGAATGTGCCTGATACCGAAGCAATTAGCGAGCAAGTCGAGAGCAGCAACAAATGCGGCGCCGTTATCGGTCATGATCTCCTCGACGGCGCCCCATCGGCACAGAATTTCTTCAAAGATGAAAGAGGCGAGGGTGCAGGCAGTTTCAACGCGAAGGGCATGCCACTCCGGCCAAGCCGTGAGGGAGCAGTGGGCTTGAACGATGTAGCGGAAACCCGTGGCGGGCGGCATCAACATGGTGTCGATGTAAACTTTTCGGAAGAGGGGAGCAGGAGTGGCGACGGTGGGTGGAATGCGGACTTTGGTGGTCTGCCTTAATTGGCACTCGTGGCAGGTTTTTATAAACTGTTTAGTATCAGCGGCTAGTGCGGGCCACCAGAATCTGTCCAAAAGGGTACATAGCGTCGAATAGTACCCTTTGTGGCCTAACCCATTGTGCGCGTCGTGGAGAGTTGATCCGCGCTGAGGGGATGGTAGGACCAGCTGGTGACGACCTTGAGGCTGCCGACGCCAGAGTCATCCATTGCGAGTGAAGAAGGGGCGTGCGTGTTTGGTGAGGTACTCGCGCTCGTCGGGGGGAAGGTGGTGAGAGGTTGGATCGGCAAGGAATGCACGAATGCGCTTGAGTTCGGTGTCGCGGTCGCTGGTGGGAGGGGGAGAAGTAAGAATCGGAGTCAACGGGGTGACTGCACCCCCCGCCAGGGCTTGAAAAATCTGGGCTGGCGGATGTTGAGCGTGAAGGTGAGCGTTGACCAAGAAGCCGAGGGAGAGGATGTCGTCGATCCACTCCTCGGGGTCATTGCTGGTGTCGTCTTTGCCTGGGACTGGTTCGCGATGCGAGAGGCCATCCGGGGCAGTATGCTTTTCAGCCGGAATATGGACTAGCTCGAAGTCAAATAACAAGATAGCAGCGATCCAGTGGTTTATGGCCGCGTTCGGCTGCATGTCGGGATTGGTGAGCATCCCTCGCACGTATTGTGCATCCATCTCGACAATTAGATTAGTAACGCCGACAATGTGAATACAGAGTGCATGCAGAGCACAAAAGAGCCCATAAAGCTCAATCTTCAGTTGCGAATATCGAGACTCACACTCGTTCCAAGCGATGGAGCCGAAGTGCGAGGGCCTGCGCTGGCCATCCTCACATTGTTGTGAGAGGACCCAGCCAACGGCGCGCCAGGACGAATCAACGGCCAGGAAGACAGGGCGGTGGGAGGTGTAGTTGATTGGAATAAGGGAGGGGGAGTTGACTATGGCGGACTTGAGTAGGTTCATGGCTTGATTGTGTCGATCTTCCCAGGTGAAATTGATGCCTTTGTGGGTGAGATCAACGAGAGGACGTGCGATTGTGGCATAATCCTTGATCCAGATGCGCATGTACCCGGCGAGGCCGAGGAAAGCGCGGACATTGGAGAGGTCTTTGCAGGGAGGCCAGGAGGCCACTTTTTTCGGCTTTGGAATCTTGAGGGACGCATCCGTTGTAAGTGCATTTGTGTCCGAGGATGGCAAGCTCAGGGGTGGCGATGGCGATTTTGGGTGCAGAGACGGTGGCTCCGGCATGCCTGAGACGGTGGAGGACGTGGTGAACGTTGCAGAGGTGTTCCCACATGAAGCGGCGTATGCCTGCGTTCGTGGGGATGGTATTGAACCCTCCGCCCGGGGTTTCGTAATGCGAGGCAGGGCTGCGGATGGCGGTATCGTCAACAAATGGCCTTGCTACATGAGGGATTTCGGGCTCGAGGATGAAAGAGACGTCGCCGTGGAAGATGGCAATGGCATTAGTGGAGCCCTGTGGGAGAATGGTGCACCGAAGCGCACCAAGGGGTGTTTGAAAACTTGTGAGGTCACGCGACGAGACGTCTAATGCATGGTGGTCATATCCCACAAAGAGATCCAAGATGGAATAGCAGGCTCTTGCGGCCATGCTTTCCACCAGCTGGTCGACGAATGGCGGCACGGCCACATTGCGGATGGTGACCACATTGAGGGGCTGGAGGTCGTGGACGAGGCGGAGGGAGCCGTTCTTCTTTTTGATGCAAAACCAGCGAGAGCGATACGAGGTGTCGGACAGCTCATATACTCCTGTGGTGATCTTGCGTTTGAGGAGCTCAATGATGTCGTCGACTATACCGGATGGGATGGGCAGGCTCCTATGTGTCCATGGGACATGCTCGACAGTTGGGATTTTGACCAGCGCGAAGTAATCGTCGCGAAAGCGACCGTGCTCTTCATCAGTCCACGCAAGAGTGCGTTCGTTGGTTTTGAGGACGTGCTGTGCCAGAGTCAGCTCGTCCGGCCACAAGAAGTCGTACCTATTGAGGTCAAGGGCATCTAATCGTCCCTGTGTAAGTCGTGTGCTGGGTGAAAAGGGAGGGGGATGAGTGGGAAGTGGAGGGAGTGTGAGGAGTGGGTCCTCCGGATGGTGGCGCACGATCCAAAAGTCCTCCGGCAGGGACATGGGGATGGGGTGGATCTTCTGTGCAACCTTCTTGTAGGCGAGCGAAGGGAGGGGGTGTATCTGAAGATCGGACGTAGGAACTGTGGAGAAATAATGACGCTCGGGCATGGTCATGCACGGCGGGGGGGCGCTATCTGCGAGGAGAGGATACGTACACATCCCACATGAGTGCGACGCTCGCGAGAGGGAATGGTCACGCGCTGAGAGTGATCACGAGGATCACGGATACTGATGTCGACGTCCCCGTTGGGGCCATCCTTAAGGCTGCTTTGGAGAATCTTCTGGAAGGGTCTGCTGAGCAGCAAGTGAAAGGGAGCGTGCTCAACTACGTGGGCATGAACCTTGAAAGGGATATCGCCGATCTGCAAGGTCAGATGTTCTGCACAGCCGAGGGTCCAATTTGTCGCTGAATTTGCGCCTTCCATCTCGAGCCAAATGCTTGGGGAGATGTGGGTGCTGGCTTCGAGCGCGAGGTCTTTTCGGATCGCGATAATTTGCGAGCCTGAGTCTACGATGCCGGCTGCCATGACTAACTCACCCACGAGCACGTCGATCTCTCGAAGCGGGAGAGAATAGTCCGGCTCCGGCCATGAGGAGAGTCCGACCGGGGAGAAGCGAGGGGTGTTGGCCGTCACAAATGCTCCGATCTCGACGTGGCGGGAGCGGAGATGTTCGGCCAGGTCTTTTTGAATGGGCGCACTGGCAGCGAGAACGTGAGCGGGTGTCATTTGGGAGAGCTTACCCTCCATAAGCCAACCGAGAAGCAGCTTGGTGAGCTCTTGGTTCTCCGCACTAGATTGGTAATGGTATTGTGGCGTGTGCTGAACCGATGTAGGCGGCGCGGAGGGCAGACTTGGGGGAAGGGAGGCTGGCGTGGTTGCAGGGAGCGTCGGGGCGAGTGTCGGGGCCTGAGGTGTGGAGGGAACTGTTGATGTGGGAGCGATGGTGGTTTTGGGGCTGCGTCGTTTTCGTTCGGTAGCGAAGACTTCGAACATATTGTATAGTTCGGACTCGTAGTCTTCTGACTCACTATCGTCATCCAGGACATCTTCTAAGTTGTTGTTGACGAGATTGCTGTCGTCATCCGTGATCTCGGTGATGAACGCTGTATGGACTTCACGCCTGACTGCCTCAAAACTGAGAGTCATATGCGGAGGAGGGTCATGCAGGAACGTAGCTGCGGTGGCTGGAGCAGGTGCTCCAGGGGGTATAATGCGAGTTGCGCCGTTAGCCTCAAGCCAGGCATCGATGGCATGTTTGAGACCACGCCCGCTGCCGTCGTTTGGAACTGGTTGGCCCATCGGGAGGTGGATGCGATCATCGATTATGACTGCACGGTTTGTGCGGCAGTATTCCTCCGCTGCAGGGCATCTGCGGAGGATGTGCCCGGGCAGGGCACAGAAGGCGCACTGCCACGGCTTGGGTTTGTTATTGAAGAAGATGTCGGGATCGATTATTGAAGGGGCGGCAGGGTGGCCTGAGGCCAAGGCTTGTGTAAGGAGGTGTCGGGTTGTTGCCAAGACTGACCCGTGGGGGCTTGGTATGTGAAGGCGGCGGTGCCCTGGGGCCAAAAGGGTACCGGTATGTGTTGAGCGGCTTCAGGGAAGCGGCTCGCGCAATGTGAATATAGGATCGCATAGTCTGGATTGCGCACCGATAACCTGTGCATTTCCCAGACCAACTCGTCCATGTCCTTCTCATCGTTGGCCTGAGTGGGTTTGGGGTCCGCGAATCAGACCATTTTTGTCTCATATTCATGCTGGTCGGTTGAGGAGTCCCGGGTACGATGCCTGTCCTGGACTCATTCGCGAACCGCGGTGAGATCATGGTCGTAGTCGTGGGGGATATCGTAGTCGCGGGAGCTTTCGCGACGCGGATCGCAGGCCTCCAAACTTATCCACTGCTCTGAAGCAGGGAGCGGATCCAGGTGGTTTACCTGGTGTGGGCGCCATTGTTGAGGGCGATGGAATTGTGCATTGGCGAAGTATTGCCGGGCGACATTCAGGACGTCATCGAATTCAGACGGCTTGTGCGGCGGGTGATGTGGCTTCATTGAGTAGATCCTGTTGGCCAGGATCTCGTGGTCATCAGGGTGGAAACCTTTGAAGAATTCTGAGTTACGTTTGGAGTCGCGGATCGGTTCAGATTTCTGGAGCTGTTGGTAAATATGCATGAAGCGTCGGTGGTAGGACAGCACGTCGTCCTCGTTGCGCATCTTTGACTGGCAAGAGAGGTCCACAATTTCTTGGAGCGCCTCCTTGGTATATCTAGCCACAGCCATGGTGTCAGGATAAAAGGCCATGAGAGTGGCGTGGAATGTGGTCCAGTCACCCGAGGCAAAGCTGTACATAGAGTCCCAGAAATTGTGTAAGGCCGAGGGAATATAGTTGAGTATGTACTCAACTTTCTGCGCATCTGAAAGGCCATGACTATTGGCCAGGCTCTCATACGTGCGCAGGAACTTGGAGAGGGAGTTGCTAGCCTGCCCTGAGAAGAAGGGAGCCCAAGAGTCATGAGACCCAGGCATACCAGTGGGACCAGAAGAGTTGGATGACATAGTGGTGACGGAAGCTGTGGCAGGCTGAGGAGCTGATGAAATCTGAGGCGGCAGAGCAGAGGGCGGAGCAGCGAGCAAAGGGAGGAGTCGAGAAGATACTGGCGGAGGTGGGCAAGTGGAAGAAGGAACTGGAGGATGGGCTGACGAGGGTGGCTGAGAGGTGGCGGAAGGCTGGGGTGCAACAGGAGTCGGGGATGCGATGGGGGGCTGTGAAGACGAGGCGAGAGACTGAGAGGCGAGTAAGCTAGTTGGTTGGATGGTGGGCGGAGGTGCGATGGTCGAAGGAAGCTGAGATGGGGTGGTATCGGGTGGTGCAGGTGACGTGGTAGGAGTGCGAGTTATTGGACTGTTGTTTGGGATGGACAGGGGTGGTTTGGTGCTAGGAGCGGGATACTGTAGCTGAGGAGATGCAGGACGAGATTGATGAGAGATGAGACTGTAGTCGAGACTGGGAGATGGGGCTTGTGCTGGGGTTGAGAGCTGAGAGTCTGGGAAGGTGCCCGGGAGTTCGGAGCTAGTTGCGATAAGAGAGGACAAAAGGCTGGAAGGAGAGGGTATTGGGAGGCGTGAGGAGCTGGGGTGAGACGAAGGCGGAATCGGAGTGGTGAGCGAGCTAGGAGGCGGGCCTGATTTGACGGTTTTTGCGGCGCAAAGGGGCTGCTTCCTTTTGCTCATACAAGGGATGGGGAAGGTGGAAGTGTGACGATGAAGCAGCTAGTGAGAATCACAGCTGCGGCAGAGGAACAGGGTCTAGGTATGCTTCCCCTCGTGGTGGGCTCCAAATGAACGGCTTACGAGGTAGTTGCGTTCGACCACAGGAAGCAAAGAGACCCTAGATAACCAAGAGGCAGCCAGTAAGAGCAGAGGAAGTTGAAGAAGGGACATGAGAGCGAAATAGAAGGGCAAGGGAACGAAAACTTGAAGGCAAGGAGATCTCTTTGAGGCAGTCGAGGAAGCACGGACGCGTTCCATAGGGCTTTCGAAGGCACACAAGAAGAGGAGAAAGAAGAGGGGGGCGCAGGCACGCTCAACGGGTCTACATTTGCAGCAGTCGAATGGGTGAGTTTATATACATCCAAGCCTGTAGCTAAAGTGGCCGTCCGAGACGTATCGTACGAAGGCAGACATGGAGTGTATCATAGGAGAGGATGAGTGGCATGAAAGGGGATCGAGAATGGTAGGGGAGATCATAGAGTGGACAGAGGGGAGAGAACAAAGGGAGATGAATGACGAAACAGCGGGTGCACGAACTAAGCAGAAACCAGAACCAGAAACCAACCACGGCACTCCAATCGGGTTGACCGGCGACGACACGGGGCTGATGAGGTCGGGCGACGTGGTCTGCGCGGCTCCACTCGGACAGTGGTCGAGTGGCATCGAAGGCAGCTGGGATGAGGCCAGCGACGTGAGGGACGGCACGGGAGGGGCAACATGAGAGCCAACGGTGCGAGGAACGGCAGCTGAGCGACTCTTGAAAGGCGACACGAAGGGAACGAGGCGATGAAAGGAAAAGGAGGATGAAAGGATACGATGACTCATGAAAGACAAGGATGACTCATGAAAGACAAGGATGACGAAGTCCGCTGGCCTGGGCACTGCAACATGAATGGGGTGAGTCGCAGGGCCGTGGTTGACGCACACCTCGTGTGGCTGGGTAGCGAGACGATTGAGAGGATGTCGAGGGGCTGAGGCAGGACTTCTAGGATGAGGCCGGATGGCGGCAGTGGGAGGTGAGGTAACAGGACGACAGAGCACAACAGAAAGGAAGAGGAAAAAGACTGGTGAGAGTGGGTGATAGAGCAGGAAGGGGGGATGGAAGGATGTTGGTTTTCAGGACGTGACAAGGCACTTCCGGAAGGCACGGTCCGGCGCGATCTGAGCGCAAGGTAAGGACGATCCTTACAGTGCGCCAGGTAGGAGTTCAATGGCATGGTCCCACACTGTATACTGTGGGAGTCATTGCAATTCCTGCTCACTGAACACTTTGGCATGTCTCTGGTATTCTTCTGGGACCTTTGGGACGTCGGCGGCTTCTGGGCCATTGAGGGTGACTTTTCCAATGAAGTATTGATCTCTGGAAAGTGGTCGAGGGATATTCTTCATTCTGGGGGCAAACCAAGCCTTATGCACATTAGGCGCCCTCAGCACAATTGGTAGTTGAGTGGTGTCAATCCATCCTTGTTTCCACTCAATCTTGGGTTGGTAGCAGCAAACCAGGGGTAGCCTAGTATCGCCTTGTGTTCCCCTAGGTCAGACAGGAAGAACCGGTGTTTGGTGTGTTGGGTCCCTGTCTGTATTTCCAGATCTGTGTAGTATTTGAGGCTTCCACTCTTGTTTTCTGTCCCACCAATGTTGAATAATGGCCTCAGTCTCTCCAGCTGTTTGATGGGTAGTCGAAGCCATTTTGCGTATTGCAAGTTCATGAAGTTTTCTGTAGCCCCTGAGTCGATGAGGGCTATTCCGTCGGCTCTTTTCATGATTGAATGTGCATAGAATCAGACAGTCATTGATTTCCAAGCAGATATGTACACATTATCACTGTTACTTTGCCTAATCAGTGCCGCTCTGATCAGGCAGTGGGAAAATCCTCAGCTACGCCCATCTCATGGGCAAGGCACTCTTTTTCTGCCATTGACATCCTTTCCAAGTGCGCCCGCACAGTTGCCACCGTGTCATTCATCGCAGGACCTGGTAGATCCTCTTCTTCCTCTGGATCAAAATCCATGTAGTTGACTTGTTTCTTGGTGGTATCCCTTTGTGGGCAATTGCGTGGGAAGTGTCCTGTCTTGCCACAGTTGAAACAGGCATTGTTTCCTGTCCCCTGGGCTGCATGCCCTTGGAAGTTCTGGTTATTTGGCTGTGGCTTCTGCCTCCAATTGCCTTGAGGGTTTCTATTGTGCCAATTGGTGGGGGCACAGCTTCTTCCTATGTCCATTGGAATGGGGGTGTTATTCATGGATAGGGGTGCAGTGGAGGAATTGTAGACAGGTCGACTTGTTTGTCCCCCTTGGTAATTTCCAGGTTTGGTGAAGAAGGGTCATCTAATAGGATTGTTAAGCCGCTGATAGGTATTACCTCCTCCTTGGTACCCTTGGTGCTTCAGTATCCCTTCAATTAGGGATTTTCCTTGTGCTAGATGTTTGACTTGCTCCTTAAGGGACTGATAGTCAATGGGGAAAGGTGGTTTGAGGGTGTCCCACAGGATAGACTCTGGTAACCCCTTGAGGAACATATTGAACGACTCTTGATTGCCTTGAGTGTAGTTGGCCTTCCGAGCTAATCTTTTGAATTCAGCCACATAAGCATCGTAGTCATTGTTCCTCATCTTGCAGTTTTCAAGTTTGATTCTAGCACATTGAGGGGCTTGAGTATCCTGGAATTGTTCCCTGAATTCTATCAGGAATTGATCCTATAGCACATCAATGTTATCTGCTACTGGGTCGAGTGCATTGAGCCAGACTCCTATGTCTCTGACCCATTGGGCTGGTTCTTCACCTTTGATGAGGGTGAGGGTGAATGTGACCTTTTTGTAGGGGGAGTTACATCTGGCCACATCAGAATTGAGGTGTAGATATCCTTTGACTTCTTCAATGAAGTCATCTGCCTTGGAGCAATCACCATAGAATATTTGAGGCAATCCTCCCATGGCTTTGACATCTGCTGCAACTGGTATTGGTTGTTGTCCTGCTGCTGGAGGACCGCTGACTGGCTGTCCTCCTCCTGGTGGTCCACCAGTGCCTCCTGGGCCCAAACCACCTCCTCCAGGGGGTCCTGTATGTCTAAGGGCCTGCTGAAGCCTTTCAGTGATGTGTTGCACTCTATCTGTGCCTTGTCCTCCTGATCCTCCAAGCTCACCATAGGGAAAGAGCAACACATAGCATAAGCACCCATATGCAGGGTGACCATCGCTGACATGCTGCAAGTGGTTGTTGTTATCACAAAGAATGATATCTCTACCGTCCTTGACTTGTGAACCATCACCGGGAATGATAATAGCAACTTCATCAACCGTAGATAAGTTGTACCATCTTCTATCACAGTTGGGATCAACATGAAGATGAATGGAAACCTCAGCAGTGTCAGGATATGCAGCTAAAATTTGATGAGCATGCTTGTAAATGTTTGCATAACAATGACAAGACAGCAGTAAGTTTTGCAGAGAGTTCATTGTTTGTCTCTGCATGCGACTGTTACACTTCATAAGTTGGTTAAGCACCTCAGCAGCATCATGGATGTACAGTTGTGAATATACAGGATGGCCTCCTGGTGCAGGCAACAAAGAACCACAAAGGTGCACCATACATAACACCATGCAGTCGAAAAATGCAGGGACCTCGACCATTCAGGATGGAGGTGTCCAGTGTCGATCCAAGTGACATGAATGAAAGCACGCTGTTGTATGCCCTGATGTTCTCACAGAACTCTTTCACGTCACTGTCCTGAGCTGTGTAGAGATCTCTGAGAAGGGCAGGCGGCATATGAAGGGAAGGAAGAACCACACAACCATAGTTGCAACACGCTCCAAAGGCTGGAGAGTGCTGTGACAAATTGGAAGTTTTCTCAGCCATCCAATGGAGCACATGACAGTGCGAGCATGAGACATTCATAAAGCCAATGTCATGAGTGGGAGAAGGTTCATTGTAAGTGCCTCGAGCAGGAGGTTGTGGCAGGTGAAGTTCTGTGAGGCAAAGTGACATTGAGAGTTGAGAGTGGGGAAGGAAGAATAAAAAGGAGAAAAGGAAGCACGCACGGGAAGCTGAGAAGGACACGGTGGAGACAGTCTGGAAAAGGAAGGAAGAAGGCTCCTCATAGTCACCATGCAGTAGGTGTTGATTGCAAAGAGAGAGCAGGTGGCTTTTGTGAGCTGCATTGTGCACACACTGCTCGTGTTTCAGACTAACAGTTTGAGACTTAGGCCACTAAAAAGGGGGGAAAGAGGAAAAAAAATGAGGGTGCAGTGTTTCATAGCACAGAGAAGTAGTTCACATGTTTTTCAGCAGTGAGTACACTGTTGTGCATTGGAAGAGACTGGGAGGCAGAGGGAGAAGAAAGGATCAAAAGTTGGAAAGTGTACTCTCCCGGAAGTGGATGCAAGTGAGCCAATCTCTCTCACTATCTATGTTGTCTTTGAGCAAGACTGTGTTTTGAGAGATGCACAGGAGCCGGCAAAGAAGCAGTCACAAAAGGAGCTTGAGCAGTTTCGATTTGCTGGGCCTGCTCTCAAGGTAGTGGAGAAAGAGAAGGGAAGTTGTGCTTTGAAGTGCAATTGTCAAAGGCAATGAAGAAATGAAAGGTGTGCGTGGAAATGTATAGCAGAACTGCATAAAAAAAACTGATAGTATGCAGGAGGGAAAGGGCACATGTTGCTCAAGGCAGAGGTGGAAGCAAGGAAGGGAGAGCAAGGCACAGGGGAACTGCATCGGCACTCTGAGGCAGAGGGTTCCAACTGGGAAACTGCTGAAGAAGAAGCAGCAGTGGTCTGTGCAGATGAGTGGTAGATGTCTGCAAGACATCAGCAAGGTCCATGTTGCATGCAGGAATGGTAGTTGAATGCTAGCCTTTTGAGGTGCAACCCTAAACATGGATGTCATCGCAGCGCAGTTGGGAGGCTGCAATGCACTCACGTGCTCTTTGAGCTCTTTGAGCAAGTGAACGTTTGTTGACCTGTGGGACCGCAAAGCAATAAGAGCAGCACATGGGTGAACAGTGCCAGATTCCTTATGGATGGACGCGTAACAGTTGCAGAGGTCATAGGAGTGTGAGGTGTTAGTGTTTCTTCACGCTGTGTAGGATGTTTTCCAGCAGCAGATGGTTTCTTGAGCTTCAGAACGTGAAAGTCACACGGGGTGTATTTAGCATAGTAGCAGTTAGTTACACACAGCTGCAGAGGAGGTTTTCTTTCTACCAGGTACTGTATGCAAACTCATGGAGCGGATGACAGGGGCACGCAAGGGAGGGAGCAAGCAAATGACAGGGGCATGTATTCCTTCCCTCGCCCCTAAGCAGTTTGAAAACTGAGCAAACGTGTTATCTCAGTGATCTCAGAGCAGTTGCAGTTTCAACCAATCAGGAGGCAAGTTTATCCCTCTTGATCGAAAACATTGTCTTTTAATATATAGATGTTACTGCCAAGGGTTTAACAGAAACAGTAAACTATAGCTAAGACTCTAAAGTGTTTTAGAAGACTTAAAGAGCTAAGAGGGTTCCTGCTTGCTGCACTACAATATGGCAGCCACCCAATAGATAGGAGAGTAAAGCTCTAGTATTGAGACAAGAGACTCAACCTGCCAGTACAAGGCAGCTACAGGGTCCCTACTTATAGTAGATGGGATCCTAGGATCCAGAAGGGGTAGGCAGTACTTGTCATGCCCAGGCTGGTGTGTCAATCCTTTGAGTCAAGATTTGCTAAGTCGAGAAGTCATGTGACGTGATGCATGTACACTGACAAGGGTTTAAGATATGGTTACCTCTGACTGAGGATAAAGAGCTAGCACTTCACAGGGGCTAGAAGACTTATAGACACAAGGACAGTTTTACAGGCAACTGTAAGCCTTCCTAAAGACCTTATAAGCAACCTGGTATTGCACAGGAGAACAAGCTTAAGGCTTGATCTAAAGAATACAAGGGTTTATATAGACTATGGAAGTAAGATGTACTAGTCAGGAAAACAACGGGAAACAGTCCATATTGAGGGAACAATGGAGAGTAGTTATAACAGGAGAACAAGTGGAAAACAACTCAAAGAAGGGGAACAATGGGGCAATGTGTCAGCTATTGTACAAAAGAGGCAAACAATGGGAAACAGTCCATATAAGGAAAATGGGTAGTCATGACAGTACTTTTTATGAATAAGACAATAAGGCCTGAACTGGGAATAATGGAGGAACCAGAAAGGAAACAATAGCTACATCTGAAAGGGGTTGACTACAAGTTGGTCAAAGTACAAAGACAAGGTAGGTGTCATACCAATGTCTGTGACAGCCAGTGGCTGATAAAATGTAGATGAGGCAGCTATTGACATACTTCTGGCTGAACTCCTCAGGACAGTAAGTGTCTTAGAAGCATGTCATCCTAGCATATACAAAAACAAACAGTCTAATTAGACTTCTGGCTGGTTCCACAACTTACAGGAGTGTAAGCAGTTGAATGCTCACCCCTAGCTGGTTACAGCATTCCTTGGAACTGTGGGCACCATGCACATATGGATCTGCAACTACTCAGCCATTGCCCACCCTCTCATCAACTTAACAATATTGAGTTTGTATGGCAAGAACAGCATAACCAGGCAATGCAAAAGCTTAAAAATGCTATTGTCAGTGTTGAGACAGACATCTGTGTGGCAAGTCCCAGACCAGACAGTCTCATGCTCAGGGGTTTGGTAGAACCAGCCCAGACATTATGGGAGCACTTATTGCTCCAGGACAATTAAAAACTTAGAGTGATTGGTAGCACATGGACTCCATGAACATTGAACTCATTACAATACCCTAGAACAATGTGATGACGCCCTTATGGCCAATCCAAGAACACTCCTTTTATCATCTGACCATTATTGTATGATTGAACTGTTTCAGATTGATGTTTACATATACATTCCTTTACAATTGCTTAACTACAATCACACATGATCATTACCCTTATTCTTACACTTACACATACCCCTTCTCAGGGCTCAGGGTGTGCATGAAGTTGCTGGACTGTTTCTGCAATAGGATATACTGTATATGCAATATAGTGGACACCTCTAGTCACCCCTTATGGACTTATGTACACATGTAGACCATGGAGTGTATAAATACCCCTTTGGGAGTGGGCAAGATGCCTCATCTCCTACAGAGTCATCTCTGTGTCTCAGACCCACTTGCTGCAACTTCATCAGGTTATGGGCCCTGTGCTCTAATCTTACAACCACTACAACAAGCTCTATCATTCACAACTGTTCTAACACAGTGAGTAAATGCTCTTGTTCTCTGTTCTCTCCAACTAGCAGGCTACGTTGAGCCCATGGGGGTAGATGACCTGGCTAGGTCTGTGCTGGGGGTCTTAAGGACCTTGTGTGAGGTGTGTGATGGACCTAGGCATAGGTGAAGTGCACTAAACCCTCTCTGTCCCTGCGTGCTATACCTATACAGTCATTTGCTCAGTATAGAGTGCCCTATGTGCTTAGGTGGGTCTGGGGAAGCCCAGACTGGCTTTAGGCCTGGTGAAGAGTTGGCTGTCTGCCTTTAAGTGAGAGTGGCTTTGGGTCTATCACAAGGCATGGGTTAGTCACACCCATAGCACTTGGGCCTAGTTACAACTGTGCCATGCTAAATAAAAAGTAGACACATGGTAGCTCATGCATGTGGGTCTGGCTGGCAGAAGTATTTGTTGCCATGTTGGGGAACATCCAATGCCCCACAGCCAGGATATCCATGCCTCTGAATGCCTAGTCATGCACCCAAGTATCTAGGTGTTAATTAGAGACTCCACAGACCCACTAGAGCAGTGGGCTTTCACATCTGTGTCCTCTAGGGAAGTGGCTGCTGGCTCATCTCTAACATGACACCCTTGAGGCTGCAGGTAGTGCCTCAACAGTACTAGTCTATAGAAGGATACCTACTATATTCATACATAGAAGCACATACAGAGACAGGACATGTTAGTGTTCTGGCCTTGCAGTTACACAGACAGGAGGTGGCACCCTCATTCCACCTGTGCTACTTTGCAGGGACTGCTGCTGACCACTCCTCAGCACAGTCACACTATCCACCATGTCTGCCTTGGCTACACCTACTGCTGTAGCATCGACCTCAATGGGCAAAGTTAATCCTGCAACCCAAGTAACCAATGGCTATGAATCCAACAGAATGGACTGGGCAAACTGGTCCAGCACCCTGGAGGCTCTCATGACTTACCATGAGACAGAGAATCACCTCACACTCTCCGTGAAGCCCCAAGGTGCTGATCCAACAGAGTGGGCACACACACAATGCTGCCTTAAGGCATATATCTGGCTCTACATCATCCCAGGTATCTATGCCCACATTATTAAAATCTAGAACGCTCAACATGTAAGTCCTTCAGCTTCAGGAATAGAAAGCTGAGGGTACAATGTGTAAGTAGGTCTGGTATAAGTATCTCATGAACTGGTAGATGACATTAGTGACATCACTTGTGTGTTGCATCATGACTTCTTACACTCCTCCTCATCATCTAGCCAGTGTAGGTATTGTACAGTATATAATGTCCTGGGGAAACAAAAAAAAACAAAAAACAAAAAACAAAAAGCAGTTAAAGAAATGGGATAGTGGAAAATTGTGGGATTGTGAAAATTGTACATGTAGATTATATGGATATAACTCTCCTCCTGGTCCAAGATAGTGGTGTCTATCTATTGAATGCCTCCTCCTGAGGCATGCTCCTCCTGACATGATGGCAAGGTCAAGGAGAGTGAAGGCTGACAGGGTTTAATGCCAGATGTCACCGCCAGGGGTTTGGCCATAACAGTAGACCAAGTATATGGTTGCCTAGTAGTTCTTGAGGTAGTTGAACTAAGTCTCACAGCGACTTAAAGGACTGGTAGAGTAGGAGTTACCACTTGCTGCACTACAATGCAGTAGCCACTCCTTTGAGGGGAAAGGGGAACGATATGAATTGAGACAGGAGACTCAACTTGCCGTCTTAGGGACGTCAAGGAGCCTTA
>QLOT01001202.1:0-22892 GCA_003313875.1 Russula aff. compacta
GTTGGGGATACGGACACCGGCCCACAGCCCGTTCTTTGGCCAACCTGGCGATAACTCACGTTCACGCTACTGTAATCAAATCATAATCACAGAGAAATATCTTATCATATACATACAGACAAGGTGAAAGTGGCAGCCCGCCCAACAATTGTGCGGGCACACGTAAGGCAATTGAATATAGAAGAAGAAAAGTAAATGTGCGCGGCGCGCACTTGCGAAGACATAGTATCTGAGCGATCAACCGTGTCACAGGTATCTGGCCCCTTCTTCTGCGTGAGCGCGCTATGTCTATGCCCGACACTCGTTTATGTACCATCCAGAGTAGCCATGTAGACACGAAGTCCCTGTCCCACTCCCGCACACGTAACTTACTGGCAGTTGATGCCAAGTTCGCACAAAAATCCATCCCTCGTGGTTTTCAGGTTTGCAGTCAGTGAAATGTTGTAAATGGTCGGGACCGCTAGTGAGGACCGCCTCTCGCTCCCACAGATGAGTTCCCTTATACCAGCGCCGAAGACCTCGTTTAAATTCCGTCTGACAAATAGCCTCGAACATTTCATGACTACAAACAACATACACTGCATAGACAATCCGCAATTTGCAATTATGCCTGCTGTTCAAACCTGACATCGACACCAACAACTCCAAGCCACAAGATACCAGTTTTTTTTTTACCATTTTTAATATTGAGAAAACCACGGCACGCTTGATCGCAAAGCGCACACTGAGCGTATGCAATTCGAGAAGGCGGCCTTAAACTTCGGACGTTTAGTTCAGACCTTATTACTTCCTAAACAATACGGACAGCTCAGCGACGGAACCCATGAGTCAGACAAAAAAACAGAATGACGCACTTGAGACGGAGTGGGAAAACCTCGAAGGATACCTCAAAGCGTGTCCCATGCACCGTGACAGTCAGGTCAATCCAGACCCATCCATCTTTGAAGTAAATCCTCAATGTTCCGGTGATGACGCCGGGAATACTGAAGGTTATGGTGATGCTGGAGCCGCCTCCTAGATTTCCACTTATCGTCGCAAGGGTGTAAACAAAGAACCCAATGCGAACAGAGAGAGTTGCGTAAATGGTGAGCTTGGACGAGGATACATCGACGTAACCTTGGAGCTGACGACGACATCCGAAGATGATCAGCGGTCATAGAAATCAAGCTATACATAAAAAACTGACAATAAAGGTGACTCCATCGATGGTGAACTCAACGTAAAAGTTGAATTGTTCTTTGGGATTACCGAAGATAGGAGAACCACCAATAGCATAGACATGGACGTTTTGTCCAGATTTCGCGTCTTTGACCACATTGTGGTGACCTCCGATCAAAGTCGGGACATCTGTGATCGCAAAGCTCGTCAGCCCCGGTGCAAAATTTGATGGCTCGATACCCACCAACGTTAGTAAGTTGCACCTGAGACTCGGACATGTCGATTGCTTTGCAAGTGTAAGAATGTGGAACACGGCAGGGAAATTTCGTTGGTCCTACCCCCGTATTTATCCTCAGAACGTCTGTGAACCAAACAATGAGGCTCAGGTATAGTGATTCAGATTCACATGGCCACTGTGTATCATGCATTCCACACGGGCTTTACGTCAATGGGCCGGCGCAGAGTAAGATGTGGGTCTACGTTTCCAACACTTCGAACGTCCGACGTTTGTATGACAGATCCAGGGTGTCTTCTGCTTCCCTTCATCATGGCCATCGTCAGGATTCAAAGGATGACTTCTACGCAAAGGACTTTCTTCTCCTGTTTAGTGCTTCGGTATTGATAGATACGTAACGCTCATTGAGGAAAGGTTTGAGCCAGTATGACACTTAGCAGGGAACTTGCGAGAATCCTCGCTGTCCTTCCTGTGGAAGAGCCCAACAATTAGCGTCCGAGCGCCTCCACGGCAATCAACGTGACCTGAACATTAGATTCTTTTTTTGAATTAGGGCATTGCAAAGGATCGCCCAGTCAATGTGACGGTCTCACTGCTAGAGCGTTTTACCGTCAGAGCCAGTCACCCAGAAATACGAAATAAATGCTACTAGAATGAGCCTCCGGCAGATGAAAGTGAATTTAGAAATGAAAATTTGACTTGATTGTGAGCGGTGAAGATCTTCGTTCTGGGATGTTTAAGCCCCACAACCCTGATATCACCTCAATCTCTCTTGATATCCGGCACCATCTGGACTCCGGGGTCGGAAACGTCTAGATGAAGGATATGTAGACAGCAGCGCCGACTTGAAACAGAAAGTTCATGTCCCATCACGTGAGTAACGGGCGATACTTGACAGTTGACGAGGATCAAAATGTCATTACGAAAGGGGGAGATTTTAGCCAGCCCAAAATTCCAAGAGCTCCAACTGAATATCGTTCAACGTATGGACGAACGTGTCAACACCAACCCAAACGTGGCGATGTTAATTCTCAGTGTCTTCTTAAAAAGAACACCAAGAATCTCACTGACAGATGCGTTGCAAGATGATGAGCTGATTGACGCCGGGAGGTGAGACCTCCGTTTTCAGCGCTATTCCTACTGCGGCGTGAGCTATGAGTACGAGTTGCTAGCTAGGATTTAGCAAACCCAGCACATTGGTGCTTAATTGAGAGGAACTCAACTACTCATTCAGGTTCATAATCCATTGGTTCAAGAATGCAGTGTAGGGATATGCTTTCAGCGTTACTGGTAGAATGAGGATTGTCATTCTATGCACCCCAAAATGTGTCCTTAGACGCCAATCTACATTGTGCATCCCGGAAGCGTCCTGAATACTCCACATCTGAAAGGAATTGTAGATGCGAATATAATTCTTTATAGAACAATGCAGAAAAGCGATCAAATTGTCCCACGGCGACGCGGGCTTATACCCATTATTATGCCCTTTCCGGGAGCCCGGGTCTCCGCCGACTCTCCGGTGTGCCTCGGTTTACCCGATAAGGAATTCTAATTGTACACTGCTTAAATACGTTAGCACGTCTCTGGCGACCAATCCTGCAAACTACCCATAACGGCCATGCCGCTCTCAATGTGTTCCCGCATGATATCTTGTTCTCTGCCAACACCTAGTGGCGCTCAGGACTGGCACAACATCGTTTCCCAGGATAGCTCAAGACCATGGAGCGCCAGTAAAGGTATGTAGCACATGCAACCACACAGGGCTCGAAACACGTGTACCGAACCAGAGGATGCGACCACGGACAAGCAGACTTCGACATGACACTGCTCCCGACTTGTCTTCTAGCACGGATGACACACACCATGCACCCCATGTTGGAAAAACGTGGGCGCGCGCGAGGAGAAAAACGAGTGGATTGCCGGTCGGTGGGAGGGCAAACGCACGCACGTCCCAGATGTAGCTACAAAAGTATATAAACTATTCTAAAATTTATGTACCGTCACCAAAGAATGTAGAATAATTTGTACGGAGATAAAATAAGCGCGAAACTACCATGAGCGCGCGGGTTCGATTTCAACACCCCCACCCCTTTTCTCATGCTACACATCGATGACTGAGGTCATGGGAGCAGACATGTGTATAGATACATACACGCAAGACTAGTTTATTGACTAGTATAGACAGTAAAGTCAGTTCTACATGGGATTCTGTACCCCGAGGTGCACATAAATAGATATAAAAAAAAAGGTATCATGATGATGTTGACATCTTAGTAATTGTCAGTGTTTTCTGCCTCATAACCCCACCAGCTGCACCTATTCAAACCTGACACGCAGGGTGCTCCGGATGCACCCTCACCCATGCCCGCACTGTCCCACCACACAGGCCAGTGGCGCAAGCGCCAGATGCTCAATGTCGTGAACAGCTTTGAAGCGCCCAACCGCACCCTTGGTCTTCCTCAAAATTTCCATTCAAATCATTTGAGACTTTTGCACCTATTCGTCTCCATGCCCATAAGGTCCTTCCGCTCCTAAATTCTGTTTTCACCGTACCCTGCTCGTTGGTTGTGTACCTGGTTTAAATTATATGTCCATATCAGTGTCTGTGCATGCCGTCTCACGGCAGGTGTTCATCAGTATTATTTCTCAATCTGGGTATCCGCTCCTTATTCTGATTGCCGCGGATCAATCCATAACTGACCCAAGCTCTTTACACGCTCCAAGTTCCTCAGTTATCCACGGTACCCCTGGTTTCTCTGTACGTACCTCCATCTCACGTCATCGAAGTCTCGTTCACTGCACCTCGTGGATTGGGGCTGCATCCCCGAGTCGGACACTATTCAGGCCCAACTGCCGACACCGCGGCACAGGTGATCTGACCCACTCCCACAACAGAGTTGAGGTAGGGGCGCCTTCAAGTGTAAAGCCCAGTTGTTTCCTGTCCTTCATTCGAGATAGAGGCGAGTCACGTTCCAGGGCTTCAAAAAGTCTTGAATTCTCAGCAGGAAGACAGCATGGAAAAAATCCAGTGCACTGCGGAGGGGCGTTGCACGAAATCCTTCTACAAACCCTAAGGTCCAGAGCTAGCCCTGATGAGATTATGATTTCGAAGGAAGGGTTGAGATGAAATGTCGAGTCGGAAGGGTTTAGTGCTGATTATCCATCCTTAATTTTGGTTGAGCCTTAGTTGGCAGTTTGCGCAAATCACGTCTCTACCCACTTCTTTCCGATCATGTTACTATGCAACATGCAACTAGGTAGAATATAAATACAGATAAAAAAGGCCTCCACAAGGCCAGAACAAACTAAAGTATTGTACCGGTATTTCCGTTCTCGTCATCCCTAGCGTGTGAGTGCGTTCGTCCCTACGCGCATGAGCAGGTGCAGGCAGACGGGCACGGGCTTGCAAGCGTGGGCCAGCAGGTGCGTGCAGGCGGGTGCGTGCAGTCAGGCAGGTAGTGGTGGGCTAGCGTGCGGAGGCTGCATGCGTACAGATGTGTTTCATGATATTCCATGAGCACACAATGGCGTGCCCTGCGTGATTCTACATTAGCAGTATACAAGAATGGATATTTATATACATCTCAGCCTGCTGTGCAGTGACTGGGGCATCCATACCACTGTATCCTCCAATCACGTTGACTCGCAACAACATGAGGCCGACGAGCGTGGTCAGTGCGGTCTGCCGGGAGCTGCTTGCACAAAGTGCGAGTGGTCTTGAAGCTGTTGGAGTGTGCCAGCAATGCATGACACAGAACTTGGGCCGTGCTGCATGAGGACAAATGCATGGCGAGGCGGTGAGGGGCTGAGCACAATTAAAAGGGAGTGGTGACTGGCGAGTCAAGGGAAGGCCATGAGGGCCATTTTGCATGGGCGCTGCGACATGAATGAAGTGGTACGACAACAAGCGATATGCATGGATAGAAGCGAGGGCAAAGGGTAACGAGACCAGAGCAGAGAACAGAAGCCAGACTGGAGACTAAAGAGAGAGGGAGATGGTGCGGCTGCACGCTCCCGAATAGCACGAGAAGGTGCGCAGGCAGAGACTGTGCAGGGACGGGGAAATGTAGGCAAGGGCATTTACAAAGCCGTCGCCTGGGCCAAGGCCAAGCCAGCCTGGAGCGCCACTAGGTAGAGCAAAAGGAGAGGGAGGCGGCAAGGACTTGAAGAGAAAATGAGCGTTTTTGTGGCGGAAAATGTTGTGATACGTTTGCCAATTTCTTCCACCGGTAGCTGAGGGGGGATGAGGGGAGCAAGGGATGCGGTGGGTGAGAGACAAGGGAAGCGATGGACGCAAGGCGAGGGAGGCAAGGCTGACGTGCTGACGGGCGCTTCACTATTTGATTTTCTCCATCAGGCTGATGCATTATGCATTATGGACCCTATTTCCCTGCGTTCCATGTGGTTTCGGGAGAATGTCTATGCAATACTGTATGAGATTTATGCATCATTACGTTATACAGCCTACTGTACTCGAAGCTGACACAAGGAATGAAGATAGCGCTAAGTGAAACAACAGCGGCGTACAATACATCACGTCACATCATGCACCTCTATTGTATTCAATGTATTGTAACCGCCGCGACACTGCCGCGTGGTCACTTTCGCCGATCCCCCTCATGGCCACCTGACATGTTCTCAGATTCGAGTCAGACGATGATGTTATGCACAATGTCTCGTTGGAAGCCAACCCCAAAACCTTTCTGACCACTACGTAGCAAAAAGAACCCTTCACAGACACGGAAGAGCAAGGTCTCTGTTTTGAACCACGACTAACGACTGTTCTCATGGCAGAAAGCTGCCTGCGCCGCAACTGCTCACTCTGGAAGAGGCTCACCGGAGTGTTTCCCGCTCTGGCGTGACCGTTGCTTGCCAGAGTTTTCTTCCATTAATGTCTTTACAGGAAGTCAGAGAGCCGTCCATTGTCACACGTCAGCTCCCGGTCATCGTGTGGTTGTTCATCGCTAGGAAAAAGTGAAATTGGTAATGATAGATGAGTGAGGGGTCATAATAAACGGTACTACCTATTAGCATCCACCTACGCCTTGCAGTCGGTTGTTTGATGTTCATATATGGCAGCTGCGAATATGGGATAGTCGTCCTGATATCAAGGGAGATGGAAGGGAGAGATGCTCTCTGCAACGTGAGAGCAAAAATGAGAGAGGAAAAGACGCCCCATTGACAGGTTCCACAAATGCGAGTGTCAAGACAAAGTGAAAACGGAGCGCATCGTGAACAGCTGTTCCACAAACGCAGGCAGAGACGAACAAGAGAATTTGGGTGCACGAAAAAGGAGAAAAGGGAAAATCGCAACTGGGATTCGCGACGATAGATCCTGTTGATTTTTGTACCACCTCCAGGGAGGCTCTTACTGTAAATACGGAAAAGGAGTGAAATAGGAAGGAGAAAAAAGGAAATATAGGTCATGAAGGCCGGAGATGCTGTGATTAGCTCGCAGTTGTCCTGCGCTGGTGATCAAGGGCTGAGAGGTGGAAGAAGGGCGGTAAGAGACTGATCGTGAAAGGGGTATCTTGAGGGCGGGAGGTGGTGTGATTCATTATCTTGCCCCAGTAGTTGAGGGGGAGTTGGAGGAAGTGAGGAAGGCAGTGGATGAGAGGCGGGGACTCATCTCTCTGTCTGTGTCCCACGGTCTCATTTTCGAAGGCCATCTAAGGTGTGTGTGTATGTTGAACTTGATGGTGCTACCCGATGAGGTTTCTTGCCCGAGTGGGCCAAGTCTAGTACACCGTCCCTAGGTGAGACGCTCATTTAATGTCCAACGTGCGGGAAAGCCACATTTGCCTACTAGTCATTTTGTTGGGTCACTTGGACGAGCCTTCTGAAATGCACCCCATATCTGATCCGACTTATCAGCAGACCATACAACGGAGAGTTGGGGTGGCGTAGCCTTGGAGAGGGATCCAAAAAGCCAAAAAGAACGAGTACTTCTTCGTTTGCAGACAGGCTTGCAAATGGAGTATCCGCCAATGCATCACCCTCCTTCGTCTCGACTACAGAAGGGCCTCAGACAGTCGCCTGAATGTTGTGAACGCTGTGCGTGCCGCAGCACTTGAAAAGCCATACTTCCATTATGAGTGAAAATTTATCTGAGGTCAGTCGTCACTTCATAGATGGAGAGCGAGTACGACGTAGCAAGTTAGGACGAATGTTCAAAACAGCGCTAATCGCTGGGAAGATCAAAACTGTTCAGGAGCTGGCGCAAGTACTTCCTATGTGACATCTTCAGTATCAGGCCACTGGAAAGGTTGGACCTACGCCTAATTCTGACGAAGAGTCCATCAGAGGTTTCCGATCCCGGCCTTCCTGCAGTCACAGTGGCAGGTACCCTGAACAACCTGAGTGATCTGTTTTCAGCCTTTACAATGGGAGATTGACCAAGTCACAAGTTCGAGGGGCAAGACAAAGCTGTGAAATTAGATACATTTCGAGCAAGTAAACAGCGCCTTGCGTGCCAGTGACTCAGACCACTACTGTAGGAGTCTAGAAAGCAGAGTATTTAGAGGTGCCTATCTAAAAGTGAAGGATCATTAACTGGTCGTCCAGTACTGGTGATGCGACGTGGGGTCATGGCAGCAAGCGGTATCTAGATGTATCTGTCAAGAAGAGTGCTCATTTCCGGTGTCGTGGAGTCAGTATTTGGGTAGATGTAAAATTATTCAGACATTGCAACGTCCATATGCGTAAGTTGGACACAAACCTCCAGTTGGCCCTCCGAGTCCTGTATGATCGATGGGGGTTCAACCTTCAACCCTCAAGCTGTATGCAGTAGTCAGGACCCTGAACAAGGAATGTGAGGAAGCACGGGGGTTAAGAGAAAAAAACTCGCCTTAATAAACACGTACACACGAAAAGTAAGAAGCTAGACACATTTTTCCTCCCATTACATGCGCTAAACCCTAACCCGTGGCAATAAAAGTTGGTCGTAGTCACGTGGATTACATTTCCCCTGAACTGCAACATGAACTTACCCCATTTTGCACAGCATTGGACCTGCCTGGCTGAACTGTAAGTTTGCCAGTCTCACCCTTGGCCTCAACATCTAACATTGAAGCCTCCCTAATCCATGAGCCCTCACCAGTATGTCCAGGCTATTCACAGCATTCATAACCGAACTAGCTAACAAAGAAGTACATGAGCACAGCCGAAACCCAGCTCGCTGTTTGTTCATGATACTATTCAATAAGAAAGCTTCACTCCCCACTGCCTTTCCAAAGACAATAGATGGTCGTCCAGGAGTCTCAAATAAATGGAAGTCTCTTTTATGTAACTCAGAAGGATCAACAAGACCAACCCATCAGAAAGCCATGTATGTCACTGCCAAGGGTTTGGCCGCAACAATAGACCAAGTCGATGGTTGCCTAGTAGTTCTTCAAGTAGATGAGCCAAGTCTCACAGCGACTTGGATGACTGATAGAGTGGGAGTTACTGCTTGCTGCACTACAATGCAGTAGCCACTCCTTTGAAGGGAAGGGGAGAGGGGAAGGGGAACGATATGAATTGAGACAGGAGACTCAACTTGCCATCTCAGGGATGTCAAGGAGTCCTACTTATACTATAAGACAAGTACGAAGAATAACTATGCCAGCGCATTGCTCCACTATGACTAGGTATCCTAAGAATAGCTACTCCACAGTGAGTCATGATCCGGTACAGTAATAGAACACTCCACAATGACTCTTGTATTGTACAATAATAGCACAGCTCCACAGTGACTCACTGCTCCACAATGACTCGTTGACTTCTCCATATGGCCGGTTCCAGAACTTACAGGAGCACGGTGCACAGCACCACTCCAGGCTGGTTGCAATGTAAGTCTTGTGTGGAACATTCACACACTGACTGACTGATATACGATGCAGGCCATGTGACAATCAATATACTCCCAGACGATGCCCTCCTTGACATATTCTACTTCTGTCAGACTGACGTACGATGCTACACCATTGGCATTTTCTGAAACTGGGAAATGCTAGTGCAAGTATGCCAAAGATGGCGATACCTCATGTTTAGCTCACCAAACCATTTGTACCTGCAACTTGTCTGCACTCATGGAGCTCCTGTAAGGGAGAGGTTGCGTCTCTGGCCAGCTTTACCTATCGTGATAAATTATTCGCATCCATCCTCGACTCTCTCTACTAATGTCGCCGCCACCCTTGAGCACCATGATCGCGTTCGCGAGGTTCGGCTTGTCAGTCTAATGACTTCTCAATTGAGAGAACTTACTATGGCAATGCTGAGACCCTTTCCAAGGATGACACATGCAACCGGCCTGGAGTGGTGCTGTGCACCGCGCTCCTGTTATGGACTGGTACCTGTACTATTATTTTCTCTGGACTGGTTCTGCTTACGTTATGCTCTCTTTCCTTTTATGGTAATCTACTTTCCCACGCTCCGGCACCAAGCTGCCTCCACCTCACCCCCTCCCTACATTACTATATCTCTATTATGCTTGGACTGCCTCGCCTCAGACTCGTGTCCCTTCGGCTGCTTACTAATTTACAGCTACTAATACGTGTTTCATAATCCTGCTGACTCGTTACCTAATTCTGCTGACAGGTTTCATAGTACTTACTCATAGAGGCTCACTCATACCTACCACTAAGCGTTTCAACACGGCATCATGCCTGTCACCGCCAAGGGTTTGACAGCAACAATAGACTATAGCTAAGTCTCCGCTGTGACTTAGAAGACAGATAGAGCAGTATGAGTTCCCGCTTGCAGTGCTGCAACACTGTAGCCACCCTTTAGTGTAGAGAGAAGATGGGGAGTAAAGTCACTGTGATTGACAGGAGACTCAACTTGCCAGTACAAGGTAGCTACGAGTCTCTACTTATAGGAGAGAGGGACCCTAGGACCCAGAAGGGGTAACTGTACTCGATATAGTATGGAGAAACAAGGACACAAACTGGGAACAAAGGGAGCATCAAAACGAGAACAAGGGCTGCGACAAAAAGGGGTTAACAAGGGGTCACAGGGACCCGAGAGAGCATATGATCCTCGGAGAACAATGAGGATCGCTTAGGAGTGGGGTGCAGTCCAAAAATATAGTACAGTGCCTCAGGCGCACACACAAACAAACGGTCTAATCAGACTCCTGGCCGGTTCCACAACTTACAGGAGCGCAAGCAGTTGAATGCTTACTCCAGGCCGGTTACAATGCTGCTCTGACGCGTCCTGCCGCTCTGACACGTCACAGAGCGGCATATGTACAGCCACAGTAGTACTCTAGTATATAAGACCCCTTAGGATGAGGCCAAAGCCTTAAGCTTGGTCTCTTGTACAATACAAGACATCGTTCACTGTAATAATTGAGTGAATCTTAGAAAGCTTGAACCATCCACTTCCCCTTTCCTTTGAGCTCTTTCAAAGCCTTTGAAAGAGTCTTCTAAAGCGACTTGGAGCCGACGCGACTCCTCACTGCCATATCCAGAAACCCCAGTTCCTTATTAGGGACTTATTGTCATTTTGACATCAACTCTGCTTAGAATTCACCTGCGTTAATTCTAAGCCCTATCCGAGCAAGGAGATCCTCTTGGACTTGAAGCCTCCAAGCGACCTCGTCTTCAGCGTACCTTTAAAGCCAGGACTGTTGATGTTACAGAGAAGCTGCGACAGATAGCAGCATGTGGTATTAATTAGATCACTAGGCGATCGTCCACGCTTCACCCTGCGCAGTTCGCAATAAGCAGTGTTTGCCATTTTGCTTTTGCACCCATCAATTCTATCGGCGTATAGAACCCTGTCAAGAGGAGGGGCAACCTCTATTCATAAACAGCATTCACACGAGTCGCGCCCGTGACTGTTTATTCAAGACCTAGCTATCAACATCGTTCTAGAAAGCACAACTACTACTAAGTGGAGGCAAACGCAATAGATGGCCAAGTCCTTAGTACCCACCAATCAACAACATCAGCTATAATCATGGCTATCGAGCTCGACGATTACCTGAACCCAGAGAACCAACGCAGACCACCAGATCCTCTAGAACCCCACCTCAGAAAGCGATGCGCTCAGATCATCAGAAGACAAACCTGCCACGCCCAGTCTAGCGTGACAGCTCCTGTAAGTTCTGGAACTGGCCATGTGTGGAGATCGATGAGTCATTGTGGAGTGGTGAGTCACTGTGGAGCTGTGCTATTATTGTACGATAAAGGAGTCATTGTGGAGTGTTCTATTACTGTACCAGATCATGACTCACTGTGGAGTAGTTATTCTTAGGATACCTAGTCATAGTGGAGCAATGTGCTGGCATAGTTATTATTAGTACTTGTCCTGTAGTATAAGTAGGACTCCTTATCGTCCCTAAGACGGCAAGTTGAGTCTCCTGTCTCAATTCATATCGTCCCCCTTCCCCTTTCTTTTCCCTCAGAGGAGTGGCTACTGCATTGTAGTGCAGCAAGCGGTAACTCCTACTCTATCAGTCGTCTAAGTCGCTGTGAGACTTAGCTCAAACCTCTTGAAGAACTACTAGGCAACTATCAGCTTGGTCTATTGTTGCGGCCAAACCCTTGGCGGTGACAACACGACTAGAGCTATGGTTGAAGGACAAAATGGCGCAACCCCTTCCCCTTTGCTTCCTGAGTGGATCTTCCCCACACCTCCAGATCATTCAATTGCATAGGATTCCCATTTCCAGCATTACCACAACTTGTTTCTTCTGCCAGGTACCTTGTCGAGCTTAGTCTCCAAGAGATCCCGGTCAATGACTATGTTTCTCCCATGGCCATGGTCGCTGGCCTGTCTGCATTAACACAGCTCCAAAAGCTCTCCATCAAATTTCGATCACCGAAATCCCTCCTTGATCAAGAATCCCGACTTCCACGCTCACGCAGACGCATTGTCCTCCCCGCTCTCAGGGAGTTTTACTTCCGAGGTGTTAGTGAGTACTTGGAAGACTTTGTGGCCCGGATTCATACTCCTTCAATTGACTACTTTGACATCACATACTTCAACCAGCTTGTTTTTCATATACCACAGCGCTTCCTATTCATCGATCACACGGAGACGCTCAAGTCACAGAATCAAGTGGACATGAGCTTCAGAGATTCTGGAGTTACGATCGCACTTCGTTCTCCAAGGAAGCCAGTCGACCTAGTCTTGGAGATCTTATGCGACGAGCTAGACTGGCAAGTTTCGTCTCTGGCACAGATCTGTGACCCAACTCTTGCCTCTCCTCCTCAATGTGGAATGCCTCGAATTGCATGAGAATACTACTCTACCTCAATGGCAAGGCGATATAGATGATGTCCAGTGGCTAGAACTCTTCCGACTATTTCCCGCTGTGAAGATGTTCTGTCTTTCTGAGCCACGTATCTTGGAGGACCTCTTTATGGGCAACAACCCAGAGTCACTCATGTTGAGCACGCTGCAACGTCTGACCACGCAAGGGGTCACAGACGTGTTGCCTGCCTTGTGCGACCTTTTCATAGAGGGTCTTTGGATGCACTCTGAAATGCAGGAAAACCTCAAGCCACTCCTCACAGTGCGGGAACACTCAGGCCACCCCATCACCGTCCACCACTGGGGAGAGACACCGAGAATGGAGAATCCAATATCAGGGTCAATGACGGTTTTTCAATCTCTTGACGACTAAATTTTTTATACAAAAACCCTAAATGTCAAACACCAAACTAGGCATTTCCTCTGTACCTTATCCCGATTAGGCACCCAGAGCAGAGCGCAGGCGTCTTGCTGAGCACATCACGATCAACATCTGAGGAGTAGGTCCTCATGGCGGTGGCCGTCCATTCTTCACATCCTCATCGCTACATGCAAGCTAACTTGTTTCCCCATTGATACACCATCGCACTACTCGTCTCGTACATGTACCGACCACGGGCAAGCAGCGCAGCGACTGTGAGGACCGTCGCACGTTCGTTTGTGAGACCGCTCCTTTCATGTGTTGCTTGACTCTCAGGCTCAGTCCTGGATGCTTCACGGCAAGACAAGAGCGAATTCGAATCTAAAATTGTACTATATGGACATAAAGGGTCAATGGCTGTTCGCTGCTTGCAGAGATGTCAACGGGGACGCACAACGCAGTCTCGCAGGTAGATGGCAGTGTTTTAGTCCTCCTCCTTAGAGGCCATTCTCACTTCCTTGTCGGGCATTCACAACCAGAGGCGGATACTGACAAGGGGAGAGAGCGCTGTGCTGAATGTCCTACCATTGTCTACGGTGGAGGCTTCATGCCCGCCAATCAGATGCAGCCCTGTGACACGATCCTGTGAGATACGAGGTACTGTAGATGGCCCTCAAGATCGCCGAGAGCGCAGACATACAGTGGGGCTGATCCTGGGAAAATCCTCGTGTCAAGGAGCACAACAGTTATGTTGCATAGCAAGTGATGCTGTTGGGTGTTGGCTTTCATTCCTTGTTCCTTGTTCCTCAGTCAGTGCTTGCAAATATGCAATCTTTTTTTTTTTTTTTTTTGTTTTTTTTTTTTTTTGGAAAGTGCTATATCTCATTGCTTTACGTAAGTAAAACTCAACATGTGCTATGTAGCAAGTGAAGTAGTATCAGCCCTACATAGTGTGCTAAAGCCAGGATGGACTGGGCCGGCCTGGGGGTGAGGATAAAAATGTGATTATGCACACCCCGTAAGGGGTAGTGTGGGACTCATGACTGGGTACCATCGCATGTGTTACCAAGTTGTTACCCACTAAAAACCTCTAGATGCCCTGGATGAACATTTAAGTGTATTGCTGTCTTATGCTGGTGCTCGATGTAGCTTCGACAAGTTGCGTGAAGTCTGGTTGTCTCTTGATTTTGGTGGCAGTGATCTTGTCGGTTGTGAAGCGGTCCATGATCACCTTGTTCCATCTTTGGATTGCCCTTTCACACCTTATCACCCAGATCAAGTGGCTGGCCTCTGCAATTACGATCTGGAGTAGCCTCATCCTTCCACACCCTTGTGTTATCGTTTGGAGGTTGCTCTGGAACCTGGATGCTGCCTATGCCTACGATCATACCAATGGATACGTTTGGCCACGTTTCAGGGACATGGGGCCATAGTGCCCCTGCCTTCTCCCATATGAGGTGCCGTGCCATCGTGTTGCATATTCGTTGTTGATTACGGGTTCACATCCCAGGTGACTGACTTCGGATATCAAGAGTTGCAGAAGCCTCATCTTCCCTTTTGCTTTCATCAATATGGCACCAGATTGCCACTGTTCGTCAGTCTTGCTCCTGGTGTTATCATACTTCCTGCAACCGGCCTGGAGTGGTGCTGTGCACCGCACTCCTGTAAGTTCTGGAACCGGCCATATGGAGAAGTCGACAAGTCATTGTGGAGCGGTGAGTCACTGAGGAGCTGTGCTATTATTGTACGATAAAGAGTCATTGTGGAGTGTTCTATTACTGTACTGGATCATGACTCACTGTGGAGTAGATATTCTTAGGATACCTAGTCATAGTGGAGCAATGCGCTGGCATAGTTATTCTTAGTACTTGCCTTGTAGTATAAGTAGGACTCCTTGACGTCCCTAAGATGGCAAGTGGAGTCTCCTGTCTCAATTCATATCGTTCCCCTTCCCCTTTCCCCTCTGTCTCAAAGGAGTGGCTACTGCATTGTGGTGCAGCAAGCGGTAACTCCTACTCTACCAGTCGTCTAAGTTGCTGTGAGACTTAGCTCAATCACTTGAAGAACTACTAGGCAACCATTGACTTGGTCTACTGTTGTGGCCAAACCCTTGGCGGTGACATTAGACTCAACTTTGTTCAAAACGGCTAGCAGCAGCCAGAAGAAAGCCTACAGAGCAACTATCCTTGCATCAGAAGAAGTGGGTATAACAAGACCCAATACCCTTGTAGCAGTCCTAGGCACCACACACCCGAAGAATAGAAGAGGACACACTATCGCACTAGTGTGCAAAGACAGCAACAAGAAGATCGAATCAAGCCTCAGATAAGTGTGCCTGTATCAAGGACGGTGGACAGCAGTCCAGTGGGATTCCTTGAACCAGTGGTACAAAACCACAGAACAACTCAACACATTGCACAAGTACGACTCTACCAGCCAAGAAGGCGACAGTGACATCTCCAACCAAGGCTCTGAGGACAAAGACGAACCAGAGGAACCAGAACAAGAAATCGACACTCAGATCAGACAAGCACCCATCGACCCAGAGGTCAAGAACAGCCCCCTAACACCACTATGTCACACACTGTCCCCAATAACCGAAGAACCAACCATGATGACCCAAACCCAGACAATGGCAGCAGTCACATCATCAACTCCAATCTCAGTCCATACCCCATCTGCATTTGGAGGATCAGGAGGACAAGGCGCAGACAGAGCGCAACACATCACTGAAAGACTTCAGCAGGCCCTCAGACGTACAGGACCCCCCGGAGGAGGTGGTTCTGGCCCAGGAGGCCCTGGTGGACCACCAGGAGGAGGGCAACCAGCTGGCGGTCCTCCAGCAGCCGGACAACAACCAATACCAGTCGCAGCAGAGGTCAAGGCCATGGGAGGACTGCCCCAGGTATTCTATGGCGACCGTTCCAAGGCAGACGACTTCATTGAAGAAGTCAAAGGATATCTACGCCTCAATTCCGATGTGGCCGGATACAACTCCCCTTACAAGAAAGTCGCATTCACCCTCACCCTCATCAAAGGCGAAGAACCAGCCCAATGGGTTAGAGACATGGGAGCTTGGCTCGATGCACTCAATCCAGTGGCAGACAATATTGAAGCACTATGGGATCAGTTCCTAGTGGAATTTAGAGAGCAATTCCAGGACACCCAAGCCCCTCAATGCGCCAGGATCAAGCTCGAGAACTGCAAGATGAGGAACAATGACTACGATGCCTATGTAGCCGAATTTGAAGGGCTGGCCCGAAAAGCCGACTACACCCAAGGCAACCAGGAAACGTTCAATATGTTCCTCAAAGGACTGCCAGAATCTATCTTGCAGGAAACTCTCAAGCCTCCTTTCCCTGTGGACTACCAATCCCTCAAGGAACGAGTCAAACACCTAGTGCAAGGAAAGTCCCTAATCGAAGGGATATTAAGGCATCAAGGATACCAAGGAGGAGGCAACACCTATCAGTGGCTCAATAACCCTATCAGACGACCTTTCTTCACCAAACCTGGAAACTACCAAGGAGGACAAGCAAGCCGACCTGTCTATAACTCTTCCACTGCACCCCCATCCATGAACAACACCCCTGTCCCAATGGACATAGGAAGAGGCCGTGCCCCTACTAATTGGTGCAATAGAAGCCAAGGAAATTGGAGACAGAGGCCACAGACGAATAACTGAAACTTCCAAGGTCGAGTAGCCCAGGGAACAGGAAACAACGCCTGCTTTACCTGTGGCAAGATAGGACATTTTGCGCGCAACTGCCCACAAAGAGACACCACCAAGAAACGAGTCAACTATATGGACTTCGATCCAGAGGAAGAAGAAGACCTGCCAGGCCCAGCAATGAATGACACTGTAGCCACAGTGCGTGCACACCTGGAAAGGATGTCAATGGCGGAGAAAGAATGCCTTGCCCATGAGATGGGCGTAGCTGAGGATTTTCCCACTGCCTGATCAGAGCGGCACTGATTAGGCGAAGCAACAGTGACAATGTGTACATATCTGCTCGGAAATCGATGACTGTTCGATTCTATGCACATTTGATCATGAAAAGAGCCGACGGAATAGCCCTTATTGACTCAGGGGCTACAGAGAACTTCATGAATCTGCAATATGCGAAATGGCTTCGACTACCCATCAAGCAACTGGAGAAACCTAGACCACTATACAACGTCGATGGGACAGAAAACAAAAGCGGCAGTCTCAAGTACTACACGGACTTGGAAATCCAGACAGGAACCCAATGCACCAAACACCGATTCTTCCTGTTGGACCTAGGGGAACACAAGGCGATACTAGGCTACCCCTGGTTTGCTGCTACCCAACCAAAGATTGACTGGAAACAAGGATGGATTGACACCACTCAACTGCCAATTGTCCTAAGGGCCCCTAATGCGCACAAGGCCTGATTCACCCCCAGAACGAAGAACGTCCCACGACCACTCTCCAGGGATCAGTACTTCATTGGGAAGGTCACACTTAACACCCCAGAAACCACCAACGTCCCAAAAGTCCCAGAAGAATACCAAAGGCATGCCAAGGTGTTCAGTGAACAAGAATCACAACGACTCCCACAGTACACAAAATGGGACCATGCTATTGAACTCCTACCCGGTGCACCTTCCACACTACCAGGACGACTCTACCCCCTTACCCAGGAAGAGAAACTGGAGGCTCACAAGTTCATGCAGGAGCACTTGTCCAGAGGCACTATCCGAAATTCCAAATCCCCCTATGCGGCCAGTTTCTTCTTTGTCAAAAAGAAGGATGGCAAGTTGCAACCAGTACAGGATTATCGACCTATCAACAAATGGACTAAACGAAACTGCAATGTCTCCCCTCTCATTCCCCAGGTGATTGACCGGCTTAGTGGATGCACACTCTTCACTAAGTTCGATGTTCGATGGGGGTACAACAATGTTCGCATCAAGGAGGGCGACGAATGGAAAGCTGCCTTCCTCACCCCAGAAGGGCTGTTTGAACCCACGGTCATGTTCTTTGGCCTCACCAACTCCCCTGCCACCTTCCAAATGATGATGAACACCATCTTCCGAAGTGAGGTGGGCCAAGGATGGTTCTCTGTCTATATGGATGACTTGGCCATCCACACAGCTTGATACCCCCATGAAACGGAAGCCCAACATGTACAACGACACCGGACCTATGTGCACAGTATACTCGACAAACTGGAACAAAACGACCTCTATCTCAAACTGGAGAAGTGCGAGTTTGAGCAAAAGGAGATTGAATACCTCGGAGTCATCATGGGCAACAACCAACTGAAGATGCACCCCAAGAAGCTCCAAGGCGTCGCCGACTGGACCCCCCCAAGAAACCCTACTGATGTGGGCAAATTCCTGGGCTTCACTGGTTACTATCGTTACTTTGTCCCCAACTACTCTGGTATTGCTCGGCCCCTCCTGGACTTAACTAAGAAGGCTACTGTCTGGCACTGGATGCCTGCCCACCAACATGCTTTTGAGGAACTCAAAACTCGCATGTGTAGCAGCCCAGTCCTCAATCAACCGGACTTCGACAAATGCTTTGTGCTCCAGGTTGATGCCTCTGCTTACGGCGTGGGCGCCGTACTCTCGCAGGAGGGAGAACACACTACCCCTACACTGGCTAAGCGCTACAAACCGGTCCTCCACCCCATTGCTTATTACTCGGCCACCTTCACACCCACCGAATGAAACTATGACATCTACGAGCGGGAACTACTAGCAGTAATGAAAGCTCTGGCTCACTGGCGACACTATCTGGGATGGACCAAGATGCCCTTTATCATCTGCACCGACCATGCCAACTTGCAGTACTGGAAGTCCCTGAGAAACCTAAACTGACGAACAGCCAGATGGCATGCAGACCTACAAGAATATGACTATGAACTGGAGTACATACCTGGGAAAACCAACACTACCACTGATGCACTGTCCTGACCCCCAGGAGTAGACCAAGGAGCAGAGGACAACAAAGATATCGTCCTGATACCCCCACACTGAATACGAGCCGCCACCACTGCCCAAGGGCAAACCATCGTGCCAAACGTCAAAGAGGTCAAAAGAGCAATCGTCAGCAAGGCACACAACACACCTATGGCTGGGACATCCTGGAAGAGATGAGACATTGCAAAAAGTGCAACAGACCCACTGGTGGCCAGGGATGAAGACTTGGATCGCGGACTATATCAAAGGATGCACAATATGCAAACAGACAAAGATAATCACCCACCGAAGACACACCCCCTTATATTGTATCCCTACAATGGAACACACCCTACCATTCAAGACGGTGGCAATGGACCTGATCACCGGACTCCCTCCACATAGAGGAACTGACGCCATCCTTACCATTGTGGACCACGGATGCTCAAGAGCAGCAGTGTTCCTACCATGCTCCACAACCATAACAGGACTGGGAATTGCTCAGCTATATCTGGATAATATCTATCGATGGTTTGGACTCCCCACTAGGGTCATCAGCGACAGGGACCCTCGGTTCACATCCCATTTCAGCCGGGCACTCACAAAAAAGCTGGGAATCGCACAAAATCTATCCACTGCCTTCCATCCCCAAACGGATGGGCTGACAGAGTGAAAGAACCAATGGGTGGAGCAATACCTCCAAACGGTGACAGCAATGCACCCTGAAGACTGGACACAATGGATCACAATGGCCACAGCAGTACACAATAACCGGGTCAATGCCACCACAGGACTATTGCCCAATCAAATCCTGTTGGGGTATGAACCTATCTTCGCTCCACAAAGCATCACTCCCTCAGATAACGAGACAGCAGAGAGAAGAGTGGAGCAAATGATGGAAGCAAGATGAGAAGCAGTACAGGCCATCAATAAGAAGGCTGGGACAGCCCCTCCGTCCCAATTCCAACCAGGAGACCAGGTCTGGTTGGAAGCCACTCATCTTCGACTTCCCCATCAAAGCTCCAAGCTGACTCCAAAGAGATATGGCCCTTTTAAGATCCAGAAGGAAATATCCCCAGTGGCATATCAATTGGAGCTCCCCCTCACCTGGCAGATCCATGACGTATTCCACGCTTCTCTCCTATCGCCCTATCACGAAACGACAGCTCATGGACCGAACTATTCTCGGTCACCCCCTGACCTCATAGGTGGAGAAGAGCAATACGAGGTGGAGCAGATAAGGAGTCACCGACAATGTGGCAGGAGTGGAGCGCTCCAATATCTCATCAAATGGAGGGGATACCTGGAAAGTGACAACACCTGGGAACCAGCTGACCAGGTGCATGCGTCAGACCTTATCCAGGAATACCATCGACACCGACCACTGCAGAAGATAAAAGGACGACGTGCATGCCTCCAAAGCCCCAACAATCCACCCTGGAGTCTCAGTCAAAGCAATTCCTCAGGTCCCTGCTCCGCTCTGCCCCCTACACCACCCACCAATTCCACGAGTTTAAACCGTGCCCTTGTGCCCACAAAGTGCTCTCTCGCCCCCTTACCCACCGCTGCAAACCCCACTACACCCATTCACACGCTCTTGAACACTGGTCCTTCTGCAAAGAGCGATACTTCGATACCACAACTAGGCTATGTCTACTGAGCTCCTCGATGGATCCTCCTCATCGCTCCAGCCGTCTCCGTCCCCCACTTGTGTCAACTCCCCCACGACAGCCGATACCACACTCCCAGACCATCTCTCATCCTCTGAGGAGGAGTACCCGTCTGGCGATGGACCGATTCCCGTCCCAGGACCTTTGCACACCCTCGAAACTAGCGTCCACTGGGAAGAGCCATTGTCCCCCAGTTCCATGTGAGCCATCGTCGAAGCAAACCCCATGCTCACCACTGTCCAACTCCGGACCATGGTCCGGGGCCTCATTAACACTATTGTCATCAGGCAGCAATCCCACGATGCTCATGTCTGCACCCTCCAAACCCTCCATCAGCAAAAAGAAGAACTCCTCACCACCCAGCTCGATGACACCATTGAGGCACTCCACAAGGACGATTCCATCACCCAGTGCCCCGAAGAATATATCAAGAACACAGGACGGGATCCCTACCTTCCACATCCCCTGCAAAGATGGTAGCAACTGCTTCGCTTGCTTCATCAAACAGCTTCCAGACGGACGAGTTGCCGGACTCCATGCTCTCTCCACGGACCCCTCCACAGCCCATATCATCGACCTCTATGCCACACCAAACTATTTCAGAGACAAGCCGCTGGAGCCCCTCCCCAGCTGGTTTAGGAGAAAGCTGTGGGGTACCCCCAAAGATTACGTGGTTCTGGAGCAAGCTATTGCCGATTTGGATGACTGGGAAGCCTCAGCGGAAGTCCGAAGGTACAGAATACACGATGAAGAAACTGAGCAACTCAAGGGCAAGATCTGTGCCCTTGAAGGTGAGCTCCAGGCAGCCCAGAGTGCCCGTGCACTCTGCGAAGAACCCCTGGTCGCGGCCTGCATCGCTGACAAGGTCAAGCACCTGGAGGCATATCGACATACCCTACAACTTGGGAGATGAGGTGGGAGGAGACACGTGGCACTGAACACCGGATCAGGATGTGGACGTCCATACTAGCGGAGGAGTGATGCAACCGGCCTGGAGTGGTGCTGTGCACTGCACTCCTGTAAGTTCTGGAACCGGCCATATGGAGAAGTCGATGAGTCATTGTGGAGCAGTGAGTCACTGAGGAGCTGTGCTATTATTGTACGATAAAGAGTCATTGTGGAGTGTTCTATTACTGTACCGGATCATGACTCACTGTGGAGTAGATATTCTTAGGATACCTAGTCATAATGGAGCAATGCGCTGGCATAGTTATTCTTAGTACTTGCCTTGTAGTATAAGTAGGACTCCTTGACGTCCCTAAGATGGCAAGTTGAGTCTCCTGTCTCAATTCATATCATTCCCCTTCCCCTTTCCCCTCTGTCTCAAAGGAGTGGCTACTGCATTGTGGTGCAGCAAGCGGTAACTCCTACTCTACCTGTTATGGACTGGTACCTGTACTATTATTTTCTCCGGACTGGTTCTGCTTACGTTATGCTCTCTTTCCTTTTATGGTAATCTACTTTCCCACACTCTGGCACCAAGCCGCCTCCACCTCACCCCCTCCCTACATTACTATATCTCTATTATGCTTGGACTGCCTCGCCTCAGACTCGTGTCCCTTCGGCTGCTTACTAATTTACAGCTACTAATACATGTTTCATAATCCTGCTGACTCGTTACCTAATTCTGCTGACAGGTTTCATAGTACTTACTCATAGAGGCTCACTCATACCTACCACTAAGCGTTTCAACACGGCATCATGCCGCGAGGACGCGTCACAGAGCGGCATATGTACAGCCACAGTAGTACTCTAGTATATAAGACCCCTTAGGATGAGGTCAAAGCCTTAAGCTTGGTCTCTTGTACAATACAAGACATCGTTCACTGTAATAATTGAGTGAATCTTAGAAAGCTTGAACCATCCACTTCCCCTTTCCTTTGAGCTCTTTCAAAGCCTTTGAAAGAGTCTTCTAAAGCGACTTGGAGCTGATGCGACTCCTCACTGCCATATCCAGAAACCCCAGTTCCTTATTAGGGACTTATTGTCATTTCGACATCAACTCCGCTTAGAATTCACCTGCGTTAATTCTAAGCCCTATCCGAGCAAGGAGATCCTCTTGGACTTGAAGCCTCCAAGCGACCTCGTCTTCAGCGTACCTTTAAAGCCAGGACTGTTGACGTTACAGAGAAGCTGCGACAGATAGCAGCACGTGGTATTAATTAGATCACTAGGCGATTGTCCACACTTCACCCCGCGCAGTTCGCAATAAGCAGTGTTTGCCATTTTGCTTTTGCACCCATCAATTCTATCGGCATATAGAACCCTGTCAAGAGGAGGGGCAACCTCTATTCAT
>QLOT01001203.1:6041-17841 GCA_003313875.1 Russula aff. compacta
CGCTGCTGACAGGTTGAGGGAATGTGTTTGACCCCCAGGACTGGTAGAGCAGTCTAGGCCTGGGGTTGGTAACATACTGCTCGGACTTCTGTGTGGGTGTCCTAGGATCTGTCAGCCGTGTTTGTAAGAAGGTGAAGCGCCTCAGTAGCCCCAGGGGCACATAGTAAGCAGTATTACGATAGTTAGGATGGTCCCAGCCCGTCCTGTAGTGTACTTGTACCAGCAGAGTTAGGAGATGAGACTCTAAGTCGAGTCTCCTGTCCAATAGGAGTAGTGACTCGTGTTTCTATCGCTTCTAGGACCAACTGTGGCTTGTTGGCCATATCTCAGCACTTTGTGCCTACTCCTGTGTTTGCCGCGCGTTGCAAGCGATCCTGGAGTCAGGGAAGATTCCAGTACTATAAACGAGACGCTCTCTAGCAGAGCCAGTTATTACGCACCTCAAGTGATTGAGGCTGAAGCTGAGTCGGACCTCAGTAAAACTAACCCCTCGGACTGACTTAGTCTGGTGTCACTGCTCTCGCCGGTGACAACCAGATTCTGCGCTCCAAGCAGATTCCTTCATGCTGTGCATCCAAACCATGTTTCAATTGGACGCGTTCCGGCGCCTCGGTCATTGGTTCATCAGGATCGACACGACCCATAATATGACACAATATGAAGACGTTCAATTATTTACAGTGATCGTGAGAGATCGCTGGGGTCATGGTATGTAGATAATAAATGTTGAATTTAAGCACAAATAATAATAATTTTGGGAAGGCATGCCAGTAGCCTGGATGTTAACGTCAAATTCAACGATCCCAACAATTACCTTCTTCCTTAAATGGATAAAGCATGCGAGCCCCAACGTTTGGCCTGGGATCCTCATGACAGACCACGATCAGGCCCAGATCACTGCATTGCAGACTGTCTATCCACAGAGCCGGGTGCTACTGTGCACCTGGCATGTGCTGCGTGCAATGCGATCCCATTTTGCAACAAATGAATTTCCGGAACTGTGGGATAAGGTTAAGGCCTGGGTGCATGCAGATAATCTAACCAATTTTTTCAATCTGTGGGATCAAATTTCGACCAATTGCTCTTTCCCACAGAGCTTTGTGCATTATCTGGCCACAGAGTGGGTGCCATCACCCCATATGTGGTCCAAAGCTGCACGGAAAAATCGATCAATTTTTGAGAAAGGCGACACCAACATGTTAATTGAAGCGTATGTGATTTACTGCTAATTAATGATAAGATAACTGATTCTATTTAGTTATCATCATGTATTGAAATCTCATTGGCTTGACGGGAAGCGCAACCGGCGCATCAATCATCTAGTTCACATGCTTGTGAACTCAATGGAGCCTGATTGTCAAGCTTGGCATGCAAGACAGATCGTTGGGCTGGAGGGCCCTGATCTCATAGGGCAGCGATGCCGGGAGATTCTGGCCAGCGTGGATAAGATCTCCCGCGATTCAATTCAATTTTTTGATCGCACCCACTTTCGTGTCGCGTCCCAGTCCCGATCGGGACAATTTTATACAATTGATCTAGACCAAATAACGTGCGATTGTTTTGATTTCCCCAGGATCAACTCCTGCAAGCACATCACGGTGGTCCATATCCATTTCCCTCACCTGTGCCCAGAAGGAAGGGGCCAGATCTTAGAGCCAGATCGTCCCCGAGCCTCAGATCCCCCCCTTCCCCTTCAACGTGATCACAGATCAGAGGATACTTTACAGATCCTTGCGAGAGATGTCCATGCATTATCTAGCACTGTATTGGCACTCTCCGATCCATTGGCCCCATCCTGGGCCACTCTCGATGCCTTCCGATCGGCCAAATATATCTTTGAGATGGCCATCGCTTCCATGCAAGGCACTAGCACCTTGCCGGATAAGGACCTTATCACACCCAATCAACGGTCCTGGCTGGAAACAGCTGACCGGATGGGTGCAAAGCGAGCACCGAGGCGTCGAAAACCGCCGGTGACTCTCCTGGAGGAGCGCGGTTTGACGGAACGGAGCATCGGCGCCGCTAAGGGCAAGCGTCACCATATTCACAATGATCCGTATGCAGGAGGGGAAAGATCTGGTAAGCATGCCAAGCCGGATGCACTCTCTGCCACAGCGAATGTGCGTGCCCGTGCCCGCACTCCCATCTCTGGGCCCCCCTCCACTGCACTCTCTGCCGCAGCGAATGCGTGTGCGCGTGCCCACACTCCCATCTCCATTGAGCCCCCTTCCGCCACTGCACCCCCCTCTACCACTGCGCCCTACTTTGCATTCGCGCCTGTGCTCGCGTCCCAGTAATAGAGCTTTTTGATGTATTTCATTACTATTACACTGAATAGATGACTTAGCAAAAAAAAAAAATGGCAGCGGCGTGTGAAAAGTAATTCATTGTTGTATTTTACACAAATAAATAACTCATTAAATTGAGTTTGACAGACTTTTTCTTTCGAGATATAACACTTATCATTTGAAATGAGCGGAAAGTGCTGCGCTTCAAACCAAACTGTGGGGCTCTCACGTGATGGAACCTGATGCGGAAAGTAGCCAACTGACACCTATACACTCATTTTAAGACCTGTTCAACCTTTCTTCATCACCTTGGACGGCATCAGGAAACCCCCAAATTGGCCTAAGCAAAGCATAGAAAGAAGCCTAGTGATTTGCCGGCCTGGCACAGCCCCATGTCTTGGCTTTGAGTGGCTGTTTCTGTCACAGGCGAGAGCAGTGACACCAGACTAAGTCAGTCCGAGAGATTAGCTTTGCTGAGGTTCGACTCAGCTTCAGCTTTGATTACTTGAGGCGTGTAATAACTGGCTCTGCTAGAGAGTGTCTCATTCGTAGTACTAGAATCTTCCCTGACTCCAGGATCGTTTGCAGCACGCAGCAAACACAGGAGTAGGCACAGGACGCTGAGATACGGCCAACAAGCCACGGTTTGTCCTAGAAGCGATAGAAACACGAGTCACTACTCCTATTGGACAGGAGACTCGACTTAGAGTCTCGTCTCCTCATTCTGCTGGTACAAATACACTACAGGACGGGCTGAAACCATCCTAGCTATCGTAATACTGCTTACTATGTGCCCCCTGGGGCTTACTGAGACGCTCCACTTCCTTACAAACATGGCTGACGGATCCTAAGACACCCATACAGAAGTCTGAACAGTATGTTACCAATCCCAGGCCTAGACTGCTCTACCAGTCCTAGGGGTCAAATGCGTTCCCTCAACCTGTCAGCAGCGGTTCTCTCCCATCTGTGGGGCCGCTCTGTGACATCACCCTCTCTTTAGAATCGAGTCGCACCGCGATGGCGGCTATGAGCGATGAAGGGGAAGCGGCCCCTTCCCTTCTGGTTGTGTCCGAAGGGAAGGCCGTCTTGGAGTTTGTGGAATATTGCGAAGTTTTCATAGCAATGGGAGGCAAGGAGGCGGCGCCGACTTTGAGACTCCTCAACCTGGCGAGCCTCAAGAGACGCCTTGAGTTCAGCAAGCTCTGCCTCAATGCCAATGATTTCAGTTGTGATGCGGTGATAGCGGCAGAACTCAGCTGTGAGCCCCCAGTCTTTGTATCCTTCGGCATGCTGCACCATGTCTGGGAAGGAGTCGGAGTCTCCCAGGGCTTCGAAGAACCAGTCGGGGTAGTCTCCTTGTTCATCAGTGGTGAGGCGAGCGGTGGCAAAAAGCTCGTGCTTGTAGACGACTTCTCCTTTGCCAGTGGTGCCCAGGCAGTAGGAGCCGTCCTGATGGACGTAGGGAGCGAGGGTGTGGATAGTGGTTTCACTGTCAGTGACTGGGATGAAGAAATCTGGGACGCACCCCTCGTTTTCCTCGTATCCCTCCAGCACCCCTCCATCCTCTTCGTCTTCTCTGAGGCTTTGATCCCTCCAATGCTTGTAGGTTTTCTCAAGACGAGCCGCGTCCGCTTCACACTCTTCCAGACGTTCTTCTCTTCTTTTGAGGCTTTGCAGGTCATCTTGCATCTGTCGCTCCCTTGCTTCACATCGCGTCTTAGTTCCTGCCAACCCTTTAGCGATGAGCTGGAGCTCTGCCTTGGTGGGATCACTGGATTCGAGGGCAGCATACGCGGAGCGAGGGGAGTAAGAGAACACACTGAGCTGGTCAGAGATGGCCACCACTTCCAAGGGGATTTCCAGCGGGGCTTGTTTGTAGACGACGGGGGTCGCAACTTTGCCTTTTGGAGACGGAATGGGGAGCGGGCTGGTGCTTTGGACGGAGATGTGCGAGGAGGGGGAAGACATGATGAAGGACTAGTAGCGGTCGTGATATGAACAGTATCATTCTTTACAGAAGTACCAGTGTTCATGGGAGTGGGCGTGCGTGATGTGGGGCTTGCAGCGGTGACTGAAGGGAGGTAGGTCTTTATGGGGGCAGGGTTTGAACTCGTGGAAGCGGTGAGTAACAAATGGGGGTCCCCTGAGTAATGCAGCGAGGAAACCGGTGCGGTGCGTCTCAGGGGGTGGCATGCTTCGTTTCCATGATTGGCGGTCTGCAGTTCAAAAGGGTGGCGGCGGTGATAGGCCTTGACTAAGGCTGGAGCGTGCACTTGGTCAGCTGGCTCCCAGGTATCGTCAGCGGCTGAGTAACCCTTCCATCGTATTAGATATTGCAGCTGATGCTTTCTCCCATGGTACCTGTGGTTAATCAGCTGCTCCACTTCGTACTCTTCCTCATTATCAATCATTTCTGGGGGCGGCCATTGGTAATTAGCTCCGTGTTCCGCAGTTTCTCGGCAAGGGGTGAGTAAGGCGGCATGAAAGACGTCATGGATGGTCCAGGCCTTTGGGAGTTCCAGCTGGTATGCTACTGGGGAGATTTCTTTGATTATGCGGAATGGGCCATGACGTTTGGGCGCGAGTTTAGCTGTGAGGTATGGGAGCCTCAGGTTCTTCACCTCGAGCCAGACTTGATCTCCTTCGTGGAATTGAGCGGGGGGTGTTGCACGCGCTGCCTGTTCGAGTGCTTCGTAGGCAGCGTTTCGATGCTCTTGGAGTCTTTGGTGCCTTTCTTCAGCCGCTTCATTATTGGTAAGGGGAGCGGGCTCCGTTACTACAGCTGGGTCATATCCTAGTAAAACTTGATGCGGACTTAGCTTAGTGGTGGCATTCTTCCATCTGTTGTGAACGAAGGTGGCGAGTGGGAGCCATTCGTTCCAATCGTCTTGTCTGGCTGAGGTATACATGCGAAGATATTGTTCGACCCATTGATTCGCTCATTCAGTGATTCCGTCCATTTGAGGGTGAAAGGCAGTACTGATGTTTCGTTCGATGCGGAGTTTCGTAGCAAGCGCGGTGGCGAAGTTAGAGGTGAAGTGAGGGTCTCTGTCAGAGATGACTTTAACAGGTACTCCGAACCAGGGGAAGAGGTGTTGAAGGTATAGCTGAGCTATTCCTTCACCGGTGATGGTTGTTTTGCAAGGGATGAAAAGTGCTGCTCTGGAGCATCCTTGGTCGATGATTGTGAGGATGGCGTCTTGCCCGTTGGCTTCTGGCAGCTGGGTGATGAGGTCTAGCGCAATAGTGTGGAATGGACGCTTCATCGGGTCCCCTGGGATGCGATACATTGGCGTCTTTTTCTTGGTGGTGCGTATTTTATTCTGTTGACACTGGGCACATCCTGCAACGTATCGTTCGATCCATGTGTTCATCCCTGGCCACCAGTAGTGTTGCGATATGAGGGCAATCGTATTATCCCTTCCTGGGTGTCCCGTGGTTGGTGAGTCGTGAAAATGTGAGAGGATGTCACGTCTTAGCTTCAATCCTGTGGGTACAGCCAACCTCCACCCTTGCTTATATCCTTCTGGGAGCTTGCGTATGTTTTGAGTATCGCACCATTGTTCCAGCTCAGGTCGATGAACTTTCTGAGCTCTTAAGACTTGCTCATGAAGCGTGAGTGGTTCGGTTGAAGTCATCGATATGAACATGGATGAGGGGAGGAGTACGAGGTCCGCATTGTCGGTCAGTCCTCGATCTACTCCTGGGGGTCTAGAGAGCATGTCTGGGGCGGTGTGGATTTTTCCTGGCACATGCTTGAGGACAAGGTTGGAATCTTGTAGTTCGGCGAACCACCTGGCCACGCGTCTGTTGACTTTTCTAGGTGCCTTCCAGTGTATCAAGTTAGCGTGGTCGGTGAGAATAGTTACTGGAATTTCCGTAGCTGCGACGTGAGGTCTGAAGCGTTTGAGGGCCTTCAATACTCCCAGGAACTCTCTTTCATATATGTCGTAGTTGCGTTCAGTTGGGGTAAAAGTGCTGGAGTAATACGCAATCGGGCACAGCATTGGTTTTTGTGTGTGTGGGTTGATCTCTCCCTCCTGTGAGAGTACAGCTCCCACGCCGTACGCCGATGTGTCTGTTGCAAGGAAGAAGGCTTTTGAGTAGTCTGGTTGGCGGAGGATTGGTTTGTTGCACATAAGCGTCTTCAGATTTTCGAAGGCATCGTGACAATCGCGATCCCAGGTGAATGGGGTGTTCTTTCGTGTCAACTGAATGAGTGGTCGTGCAATGTTCGAATAATTTGGGATAAAGTAATGGTAAAATCCTGTGAATCCCAAAAATGCTCGGATGTCAGTAACATTCTGTGGTGGTGACCAGTCCGCTACTCCTTGGACCTTCGTAGGGTCCATTTGTACCGTGCCGTCCTCCAATACGACACCTAGGAATTCTATTTTCCACTGTTCGAATATGTACTTCTCCGGCTTGAGGTAGAGGTCATGTTGTTTTAACTTTTCCAGCACCTTGTGGACGCATGCTTCGTGGAATCGGTCATCATCTTTGGTAGCTATAAGGATGTCGTCCATGTAGATGATGAGCCATCCTTGTGCAAGTTCTTCATTGAAGATTGCGTTCATCATCATCTGGAAGGTCGCTGGTGAATTAGTTAGTCCAAAGAACATAACCGCCGGCTCAAATAGGCCTTGATTTGTGAGGAATGCCGCCTTCCACTCGTCTCCTTCTTTGATTCGAACGTTGTTGTACCCTGACCGGACATCGAATTTAGTGAATAACTTCGCTCCTTTCACTTTTGCTATAAGTTCCGGTATGAGAGGAAGGGGGTAACGGTTACGGATCGTCCATTCATTGAGGCGTCAGTAGTCTTGTACTGGTCGCAACTTCCCATCTTTCTTCTTGATAAAGAAGAATGGTGCGGCGTATGGGCTCTTCGACGGGCGTATATATCCTTTTGCTTGTTGTTCTTTTATGAACTCGAGCAGTGCCTTCTGTTCATCTTGGGTCAATTGATACACTTTGCCGGGTATTGAAGAAGGTGCTCCGGGTTTTAGTTCTATGGCATGGTCCCAAATGCATGGTTCTGGAAAGCGTTGAGCTGCTTCTTTGCTAAACACTCGATCCTGTCATTGATACTTAGCTGGGATCTTGCCACTGTCCTTTTGTGGGCCTGCTCATTCAGCTAGCTTCGATGCCAGTGTTTGCCTCTTCCCTGAGGATTCAGGAAACGATACTTGGGCGACATAGATTGGTTCTGCGACCGTTGGCATTCTTTTTGCTCGCATTCTTTGTCTTCCTACTTTCAATAGACATTTTCCGATCATTGATCGCTGCGCTGCTTTTGTCCGAAGGATGAGGGGGAGTTGTTCACTTTCGATCCACCCCTTGGCCCAGTCTATCTTCGGTTGCACTGCTGCGAACCATGGATACCCCAGGATGATCTTTTGTTCTCCTAAGTCGGTAAGGAAGAAGCACAGCCAAGTTCTCTTTCCTCCCGTTTGCATTTCTAGGTCGGTGTAATGTTCGATGTCTCCATTCTTATTCCTTGTTCCATCCACGTTATAAACAGGTCTAGGGTGCGCTAGCTTCTTGATGGGGAAGCGCATATTTTCGGCATACTGCATACTGAGGAAATTTTCGGTTGCTCCTGAGTCTAGGAGCGCAATAGTTTCGGCCCTCTTTCGCGCCAGATGGATGAAGACACGTAGCTGCATGGATTTTCGTATTGAGAAGTACATCCTATCTGACCCAATTCTCCTGATCCAGGCCGCACGGATCAGGCCTCCATAAAATTTCCCTCGCTCACTCCCATCCTGTTCATCATCTCTTCTTGGTCTTCTTTGGACAACGCTTCAAGCTGTTGGCAGAGGTAGTCCACATTGGTGGCATGTGCGGCGCCTTCATTATCTTCTGGGGTCCAGTCTATGAGCTGGGCAGTGCGGATGTTCGGTCGATTCTGTTTGGAGGGGCAGGCGCGAGCGAAATGTCCTTGTTGTCCGCAGGTAAAGCACGCACCCGTGATTCCTCTCTGACCCCTTTCTCCTTCCGTTCTGACAACATTTCCTCTTGCTTGCCCTCTTCCTCTCCCTCTCCAGTTGGTTTGAGGGGCGCGAGTTCGATCTACGTCCATGGGCACTGGTTGGTTTGCCCAGGCTTTAGGGGCGGTGCTGGAGTTGTATGGGGCTTGCCCAAATCCTTGCCTGGGTGGTCCCGGATTCGTGGGGTACTGTCCTCTGCCTCGCCAGTTATTTTGAAAGAAGGGGCGTCGTGGGGCGTTGTATGGGTTTTGGAAGAAGGTCCGTCTTTGACCCAGATTGCTATTGGCACTCGAGCCGCTGCTACCTCCTTTCTTCTGATGATAGAAGGCTCGGATGACACGTTGGGTGGCCGTGACACTGATGGCTTTATTCTTCACTTCCTCGTATGTGTTAACATTGGTGTCTTCGAGGATCTTCTCTCCTATCGCTCGTGGCAGTCCTTGGAGAAAGATCTGCATGGTATTCTGATCAGTTGGGTTATACCCTGCTTCATGTGTGATTCCTTCAAACTTGGAGATATACTTGTCTATGTCTGGCCATTTCATCTTCAAGTCTTGTAGCTTGATACGCGCTTTCTGTGCCTTTTGTGAATCTAGGAAGCGGTCTTGGAAATTAGTGATGAAGGTTCGCCAAGTTCCCAATACGTCATCTGCCGGCTCGAGGTTTAATAGCCAATCTAGCTGTTGCTCCATCCACCGATTGACTTCTGGCCCTTTTATACAGGTCAAGGCGATCGCTACTCGCTTGATGAAAGATCTGAGGGATGGCACATCATGGTTAACAATGAAGTAGGTTGCTATTTCTCGTAAAAAGCTCTCAGCTTTAGAACGATCTCCTTCAAAGGTTGTTGGCAGAGCTCCCATAAGCTTGCTTTCGCCTCCTGGCGCTGCTTGTTGAACTCCTCCTAGGCCGAGCAGATCGCCACCCGCACCGGGATCTCCTCCACCTCCTCCTCCTGGTGGGTCCGCTCCTCCTGGCGCATTTCCCGCGTCAGGCGGGTCTCCTCTGCTTCCTGATGGGTTTCCTCCATCTCCTGGCGGTCCCGAGGACCCACCACTAGGTCGAAGTCCTGTGTAAGTCATCCCCACCGTCGTTGTCCTCGTGCTGCTCATTGTTGTTGAAGTGGGGAATACTGCTGTAGTCGTGCTGAGATCTGGGAGTGACAGATTTATAGGGGAGCGATGTATCTGTTGGTTGATGTCTTTGTCTTCTTCTATTTCTTCATCAGTCGATTCCACTTCCTCTCCGAAGATGGGGACGTCTTTGCGTTGGTTGGGAGCTTTTCTGTTGCTTGGCTGATTGTAGGTGTCTAGATCTCGGACTTGGGCGTCCAAATAGGGCCGTAGTTCGTCTGGGTCGTTACTATCCCAGTTAAGTGAGTACCACTTCTGTTTGTATAGGTAGACGGGTTTGACACGGGTAGGTCCCGTTCGTATGGCGTATGTGTCAAAAGGATAGGTTGAATCGTCCCAGTATACTGCCGTGTTTCGCAATGCGTTCTTTTCGTCGATGGGGTAGTCGATGTATCGCTTCTTGTCAGGTGCCGTGGTGAAGAAGAAGTCGAGTCTAATGTCACAGGCGAGAGCAGTGACACCAGACTAAGTCAGTCCGAGAGATTAGCTTCGCCGAGGTTTGACTCAGCTTCAGCTTTGATTACTTGAGGCATGTAATAACTGGCTCTGCTAGAGAGTGTCTCATCCGTAGTACTAGAATCTTCCCTGACTCCAGGATCGTTTGCAGCACGCGGCAAACACAGGAGTAGGCACAGGACGCTGAGATACGGCCAACAAGCCACGGTTTGTCCTAGAAGCGATAGAAACACGAGTCACTACTCCTATTGGACAGGAGACTCGACTTAGAGTCTCGTCTCCTCGTTCTGCTGGTACAAATACACTACAGGACGGGCTGAAACCGTCCTAGCTATTGTAATACTGCTTACTATGTGCCCCCTGGGGCTTACTGAGATGCTCCACTTCCTTACAAACACGGCTGACAGATCCTAAGACACCCATACAGAAGTCTGAACAGTATGTTACCAATCCCAGGCCTAGACTGCTCTACCAGTCCTGGGGGTCAAACGCGTTCCCTCAACCTGTCAGCAGCGGTTCTCTCCCATCTGTGGGGCCGCTCTGTGACAGTTTCGGCCTTGGACGTCTCCTCTCCGCTCCTCTCTGTGCTGTGCATGCGAAGCATGAATACATCTTGCGAAACGCCCTAGACTACGAGGATGGTGCAGTCTTGAACCTACTTGTTCTTCCAATGCCCGCTACCTGGTTTGAAACCCTTCTGACAAGTTTTGTGTCCCATGCCCTTCAGGGTACTGTAAATTATCTCTGCCCTTGGAGGAGGAAGAGGTGTGTACCTCACTGTGTACGGCTGTTGCTGGTGAACTACCATGACATTGACATCAGGATTGACCATGCCAAGCCACCAGTAATCAGCAAGGCACATGGAATGGAGACTTAGTGACATGGCTATGTCAGCCCTCCCACCCTCGGACTTCATACCCAAGCAAGCTCTTTTTCTGGTGTAATATCAATGTGCAGGACATCCCACTTCACTTTGACAATCCTACCTGGTCTGCCCTTGTGATGGTCTTGCCACCTGATGATGTCTTTCCCAAATTATACTCTAGTGTTCGCTGGAGAATTAATGGAGTGACAGATCTACCTTGCTTGCATGTATCGGACTGCCACAATTCCAATATCAACATTTTCAGACCAAACTGAGCGTTCTATGCCTCAGCCACCTTAGACAGCATTAAATTGGGTACGCACATCCTGGGGAGTGCTTCCGGACTGAAGATCAAGCACAGTCTGCTCCCTTTCATTCTCCTTTCATGCCACCAATATCTCAGTGCCCACTATGTGCTAGCTGTGCTGGCCCCGTACGATCAGCTTGGATGGCCCTCGTAAGTACAGACTGATGTATATAAACCCCACCTCGCCTGCTAATTGTAGAGACTATTGAGTGCAACATCGCCACCTCTCTCGCTCAAGTACCATCTCGGTTTATACGGAAAAGGTCCATGCTTGAGCTCACCCCTGTCTCAAGCCATTTCCTTTACTCTGCTTTCCGCTTTCCATCTGTCTCTCTTCCCTCTTGGTCTTTAACCTCCCTCGAGTCGAAAGCGTCATCACACTTGCATGCCATTCAGTGGGCAGCAGCATCCAATGAAGAATTTGAAACCAGTCAAGACTCCCAAGGCACTCCATTTACAGTACAGTACGATCGTCGCAAAGAATCGCATGCCATATTTTTCTATAGGACATACCCACCAAGTGCCATCGGACAAGCAGGCACCCCCAATTCCAACCAGTACAGCAGATATTGAATGTTGAATTCTCACCCATTCCTATCTCCTGCATAGTGATTTCCATCCAATCACGCCACACGCCACTAGCACGCCGATAACAATTCAGCCTCTTGCTATTGGCCATAAAGTCTCTCTCGCCTCCCAAGTGCATCAATATGGCATTCCTCATCCACTCCTGAGCATCCAATGCCGACCCCGGTTTG
>QLOT01001209.1:0-20789 GCA_003313875.1 Russula aff. compacta
GCTAGCCATTTTGAACAAAGTTGAGTCTAATGTCACCGCCAAGGGTTTGGCCGCAACAATAGACCAGGTCAGTGGTTGCCTAGTAGTTCTTCAAGGTATTGAGCTAAGTCTCACAACAACTTAGACGACTGATAGAGTAGGAGTTACCGCTTGCTGCACTTCGATGCAGTAGCCACTCCTCTGAGGGGAAAGGGGAAGGGGAAAGGGGAACGGTATGAATTGAGACAGGAGACTCAACTTGCCGTCTTAGGGACGTCAAGGAGTCCTTCTTATACTACAAGACAAGTACTAATAATAACTATGCCAGCGCATCGCTCCACTATGACTAGGTATCCTAAGAATAACTACTCCATAGTGAGTCATGATCCGGTACAGTAATAGAACACTCCACAATGACTCCTGTATCATACAATAATAGCATAACTCCACAGTGACTCACCGCTCCACAATGACTCGTCGAGCTCCACACATGGCCAGTTCCAGAACTTACAGGAGCGCGGTGCACGGCACCACTCCAGGCTGGTTACAGTTTATGAAGAAAAGAGATGATGGTAGAGCACTGAGCAAAAGGTATGGCATCAGCAAAATGAAAAATCATATTCCGGGTTTCCACTGGTTTTTGCTGGTTTTCGGGTTTCCAGAAACTCAGAAACCAGAAACCAGGAAACTTGTGATGGTGGTGGAGTAGATTACTGAAATGTCAACTACGACATGGGGACTGACACAAGCATTATTGGGGTGCGATAAGGGTCTTTCTTGGCCATGTAGAACGTATCAGTGAGAGACGCTGGGGGCTTATCCTTGCGTCAAGTGCTGATGATGATGTGGGTGATCTTCAAGTGGATGCGTCGATGATATCTGCCTACCGTGAAGACTGAGTCCGCTGCCAGTGTAAGGACCGGCCTCACCGTGCGCTCGGAACGCGCCGGTCCAGCCTGCCCAAGCTTGGATGCCAAACGCAAGCTCTCATCTCGCTCCATCTACATCACAATGCCCATACAAATGGGCTTTCTTTGGAACCCTTTCAAGACTCACTCTCACTGCCTCACCCCTTGTGCACCGGAGTGCTGCACAGCCCAAGTCCCGTGCCACTCATTGTTGGCATCACCTCTGCCCTCTCAAGGCCACTCGCCCCTTGCGCGAGTGGCACTGCGTCGTCCACATCACTTGTGTTCGTCGGCCTTGCGCTGTTGCGGGCCAATGCGAATGGAGTAGAAGGGTTATTGGCTCTGGGTATCGGCTGATATGTATATAAAGAACTCCCTTTTGTTTGATAATACAGAGTTCCCTCGGGCGCACACGGCGCTGCTCTCACTTCTCATTTGCCCACACGGAATGCCGACGTGTTTTCTCATTTGCCTCAAGTTCTCTCCTCTGCTCCCTTTTGCTTCTCCCCCCCTTCTTTCTTTACAGGTCTCCACTTCCCCTCGGGACGACACTGCAACACTCGCGTGCTGTTCACCACAGAAATTATGAATTCTGCTTTAGCTACAACCTTTGACCCTGGTAGATATCGCTACTTACAGTACTCTGTCTTGAATTGCGGCTTAGCCACTTTTTCAACATAGTTCCCAGATTTCATAGGTTTCTACCTTTCCTAAGTTACCATGGCTTGCTCACAAGGTAGGTTTCCAGAAAATTAGACATACATTTCGAGATGTCTGAGTTTCCGGGCTTCGGCTGGTTTTTGGTGGTTGCCTGAGTTGAGCAACCTCCGGAAACTAAAATGCTTAATTACCGGGGATGCATAGTGGTGGTAAGTTAGGTATATTGTATGTGTGATTGTGTACAACAAATGCCATGCCTGCCTGCCTCTCTGTGTCTGTGTCTACGCTGATGTCTGCCCATGCCGGCCTGTGCTGACCCATGTTTGTGGGTGAGTACTTTTCCTTCCTTCTGCTTGTGTTCACAATTTGTTGGCAACACTACGGGCCAGGACTCAGTCATGTGCCCAAACTCAACGGGAGCGTTAGTTGTGGCACATGGCTCCTCCTTTTACTTGCTTCGCTACCTCTCCCATAGTTGAGGCTGGGCCACGGAGGCTTCCCGTCGGATGGTGGGGGAGTGGATCGAAAGATTCCACCGAGGAAGTGGCCCAACTCTTCTGCTCACTCTGCTCTCACACTTTTGGTCATAGCTGAGCCTGCACGTGGATGCGCTAGCCTCTCCTTTCTGCGCCCACACCTGCCTGCTTGTGCATGCGTGCCTACCCACCTGTACCAGTAGGTGAGTATATCTTCTTTTTTTCTTTCTGCTTGCGTTCACGATTATAACCCGCATGCGCACACCCTCCCTGCGCGCACCTGCCTGCCCACCCCACGCACGCTTCCACACTTCCCTGCCCGTGCCCGCTTGTCCACCCACCTGCGCGCACTTGCCGCCCCTGCGCCTGCCTGGGTATCCCTGCCTCCACGCTTTCCCACTCGCTTGCTGTCTGCACGCACCCGCCACGCCTGTGCTTGCCTAGGCATGCCCACCTCCACACTTCCACCTGCTTGGGCATCCCCACGCTTCCACGCTTTCCCGCTTGCTTGCCTGTGCACACCTGCCGCACCTGCCCTTGCCTGGGCATGTCCCCCTCCACGCTTTCCCGCCCGCCAGCTGCCTGCGCGCACCTATCCACCCGCCTGCACGCACTTGCCGCGCCTGCGCCTGCCCTGATCTTCGCATGACGTGACCGCTACCTCGTCTCTGACGCGTGCTCCCAGTTCCTGTCACCACTCCCACTCCCACTCGGGCTAACAGTGCCCTCACGTGGCGCCTCCTCCTTCTCCGGCTCATCTCGATACGCCCACCGTCTGGGGAGTATTCGGATCGTCGTCCAAAAAGCCATCGTGGAACCCGAGTCAGGGAACGACTGCACCTCGAGAATGAGGGGTTGAATAACGTGGTTTCCCGGAAGGAGCGATTGCTTCAAGAGCGGCACAAGCACCAGCAGTCCAGCACACTCACCAGCACCAGCACGGCAGCAGCCGCACCCGCCCGCACCCCCACCCCACCACGGTCTACCTCGGCGGCTCCCCGGTGCTGTTCTCCTCTGCCTCCTCCACGCAACCGACCAAACCAAAGCACAACAAATCTGTGCCAGTACCACAGTGTTTCCTCGATCTCAACATGAAGACGGTCGAGTCGTACAACCACAACACCACGTGCTTTACCTTCGAGCTGCCCGACGGTGCTGGAACAGCGCTCTCGCCCATTACCTCGTTGTCGTGCACACGTCTGTGGGTGCAGAGGGGCCGCTGCTCATGGACAAGAAGACCGTGTGTGCATACATGCCCATTTTGGGCCCGGAGCGGGAGGGCAAACTCGTGCTGTTGATCAATAAGCACGAGAACGAGGTGATCAGCAAGTACGTGCACAAGCGGCTCAAGCCGTGTCTGGACAGTGCTGGACAGCCGGCAGTCATGTCTGGACAGAGCTGGACAGAAGCGAGGCCAGCTCAGGCTGGATAGGCCTGTCCAGAGACGGACCTTGCTATGGGCGCTGTGGCGCACTGGGAGTGTCTGTCCAGTGCCGGACAGCCACTCACATTTTGCTGATGCATCCACCTCATTGGAGTCTCCTTGCATAGCCTATATTGACTATGCCATTCACTCATGTCTCATGTTACACAACAAAGGATTTAGTTCATACAGTAGGAGCAGCCACGCATGTACTGTGGGTAGCCATAATAGCCATGCAGTAGTACTGTATAGATCCTCTGACCAGATTGGGTTCCGTACCTCCAACTCAATGGTTGCCTCAGCATTAGTTATCTACCTCCATTTGTTCTACGGATGCATCATCGTTAGTGACTGGTTGGGGTGGCCTGGATGAGAGTTCGAATTTGGTTTGGCAAAACATGCGGGCATTCTTATCGCCTATAAGAACTGTCAGGGCATCAAATGGACCAAATGGGCGCTCTTTGAGCTTTTGAACAATAACGGTGTAAAGCTCCTTGATGTGCGAAAGCGTATGACAGCCCCAGTCCCTTGAAAATATGCCCTTGTCATAAGCTCCTTGCCCCTTTCCCCACAAAACACCCAATCGAATGAGGTTTGCATATGTAACACCCTTGACAGCTAAAGTAAAAGGGTAGATGAGATTAAACTGAAAAAGAGAACTTTTAAAACCTACTATGCTTTGAAGTCCAGGAATCTCCGAGGCCACCCCTAGTTGATCGCTTTATATAGGTATGCAGAGGGCTGTTAGGCTCATAAAGGGCAATGATAAAGGTCGTAAACATTGATATGAAGATAGACTTCTCAGTCACACCCTTTTTTCCAGGTATTCTGATCCAATCAATCTTGTGATATAGGACACGGACTGCCTCAGAAGTGTTGGCATTACGAAAGGATTCCTTAGTGTTTGGTGGCATAAAAAGATTGGGAAGAAGATTTGAAGCTATGATCCCAACAATAAGGGCAAGATGATGAAGAGGCTTGCGTCCATCATAATTTGATTCTACCCATTTATATGTGTCATTCACATAATCTGCCTTGGAGAGAGTAGGAGGTGAAAAATCACTGGGGAGGTTGGTTTTGTGAAGAACATTTTTCAGTGATGCAAGATGAAGGTTTTTTGATGTCCATCCTGCATTGCAGTCAGCTGAAAGAGCATGATCCAGGGCAGCCTGAGCAGCAGCTTTAGAAGGGTCAGTCAGGATGGGGTTTGACAATAAAGTAAGCGGCGCATTGGTGTCCCTTTGACCTAGACTTGCCCAAGAAGAGAACACAGGCTTCGTGTAAGGAGCACCAGGAGAGTTGGTTTTAGGAAGATGGAATGGGATATATTGTATGCCCATATATTTGATTGCCAGCTTCAAAATGTTCAAGACAAACTGATTTTGCTCTTCAGGGGATTGGCCTTGGCTCAGGATAATAAGGTTTGAATGAGCCAACTTGAGAATTGGAAGAAATGAGCCATTTGAAAGCACTGGTGCTTGTGGTGAAGAAGCCTTGCTTTGAGACATCAAGAACAGCATCTCTGCAAGCATGTGAGGGGTCATGGTTTGATTTTGCATATGAGGCAAGCCATGCAAAATTTTGGAAGGGTCTGGGACAACAGCTTGAACCAGGGTTTGAAAGGTTTCTAGGTCATCATCTTGCCCATATGTCAAAGGACGATCCAATTTTAGCCATTTTTTTAAGTGGATCTCCCTTTTTTGTCCATATTGAGATGCAGCCTCCTTAGCTTCAGGGCCTTCAGCTTTGAAAACCTGCCTTGCTATGTCTGAACGAACTCCATCTGCCACCAATGCCTTAGTATCATCAAAGAATGCTTGAAAAGCAATCTCCATAATACGCATTGCTTTTTTGCCAGTTGAGTGAACAAGACCAGGATAATCTTTATCAGGTTCTACAGTTAACATGTGGTTGATCCTGAAGGCACCCTCATAGGCCTGATCATGATAATACAGTAAGTCTCAGTCTTGTATTACATGGATATATACATACCAAAAAATGTTGTTCAGAATAAGTGAGCACTTGGGTCCTTTTAGACGCAATTGCAGGATATCCATTCTTCAGTGGCCACCTTCTAGGGTCAACTACATAGCCATATTGTCTAGCCAGTATAAGGTTAGGTTGCTGAAATAATGGAAGCAGCATAGGAAAGCCATCCTTGAGCACAGCTCTAGCCAGGCCAAGAGGATTCATCAAGCTGGTTGCTAAGGCTCTAGTATTTCCAGTATGGCAGAAGCAAAGAAGGCGTTCCAGGCAAGAGACAAATTCAAGACGCAAAGGACAGGGCTTTACATTTTTATCCATGTTGGCCCTCTCTTGATTATACAGTTCCTTCATGAGAATAACAATTGGCTGGGCAACCCAGCTGTATAATGAGGGAAATATCTAGATCAGGATGGTTAAGAGATCCATAACCCATCATAAAATAGTGAAGACCAACCTCAGGCTTAAGGATGACAAGATACTGAGATATTACTCTACGAACCTCAGGACGCCTCCAAGACCTAGCCAAGGGAAGAATTATGTCTTGATATATTGATCTACCCATGTCAATTTTAAAACATCTCAAGAATGGTAAGCATTAACTTACTTGCCGCGTGGATTTTGAAGATGCTTCACATCCACAGAATATACAAACTCTGCCCTGCAGGAACGTGGGCAATGCATAATAGAGATTCTCTGCTTAAAACGTTCTGATGGAAGAGAGGCATCGCAGTACCTCTGTTTCTCTAGTGCTTTTGTTCGATCTTTAAGGGTTTGAGCATAGGCACCTGAAAGAGCAGCAGTGATATCGCCTTGCTGAGCATCATGCTTGCCTGCCCGGCTTGCAGTGCGGTGTGTGATATAATTATAAAATTGTGAGGTTAGTGGCCTAACAACTCGCCCTGATCGAGATGAAGCTAGATTGTGCAGTGTCTCTTCCATCACATCATCATCACTTTCATAGCCAGTCTCTTGATAATGTTTGCTGACAGACCGATTGACCTCGGAGAGCTGAGTCATGAAGCAGGGAGGAATGCCATCAGCCTGAATGTTGCCTGCAGTACGCAAAAAAGCCAGTGGATAGACCTCCACATGGATGAATGGATTGTCATATGGGGAAGAATCAAAGCCATCCTCATCCAAGATGTCAAATTGAGAGTCAGGGTTGAAGAGGGCTTGTATGTTGGATAAATCCATCAAAACCCCACATGGGGTCTGATGTTCGTCCACCTGTGGTACCCTCCTTGCGATGCGTTTCCCATCAGCATTATAAATGTGGATTTCATCCCCATTCTCGTTCAGGAGAGGAAAGCCAATTAAATCAATTGCTCGTCGACAACTGAGGTCCGAGTCATCATAGAAGCCACCAGGATGATCCTGCATTAACTTCCATGGAGGAATATTGGACCATTCGGTAATTTCAGTGCAACTAGAGCAAGGTTATTTCAGGTTTTGAGACTTTAAATTCAATTCTCACCGGATTAAGGTTGCCAGTGCAAAGGTGAGATATGCAATCTGAGAGTAGTCTCTCTCTAAATCCCAAGCCGTAGCCTCAGCACTTTCATTGCCTCGAACTGTAACCCGAGCATCTTGTCCATAACGCGAAGTGATGATGATGGGGCAATGGTTTTGAAGGAAGCCATCAGTTTTCCAATCCGGTGGTGCCATCTCTACCCAATTGTCATAACCGTTCACGACATGTCTATTCAGATCCTTGAGAGTTTCCAGGTTCAATCGGATTGAAGGGACCACCCTACATAAAGGCATAAGGGTCAGTATTCTGGCATAATAAGCCTGAATCATCCGCGTATCTTTCCTGACCGATACGCGGATCCCTTAATTGATCCGCGTATCTTTCCTGACAGATACGCGGATCCCTTAATTGATCCGCGTATCGGTCAGGAAAGATACGCGGACACTTACACTTATACAAGATAAGAATTCCACTTACATTGCATCGGTAATATCTTCCCAGTTTGTATGAGCAGCTTCCAGATCCACACCATAAGGGTCCTCAGAATCCAAGTAAGATAGAACCTGGATTTTCGATAAGAAGTGAACTATCATAGACACTATCTGACGGTAGTGTCTCTGTGACATCCGTGGAGATCCGGTGGTGTACCCAGGAGGACAAGGGTCAGTTACACCAGCAAGCACATCCTTCGGCGCCATAGCAAGGAAGACATCCTCATTCGTCGCTTGCCCAATGTACAGTACTCTTCCTTTAGTGTCAAAGCCAACCATAGCATTCTTGCCTTTGAATTCGCGACCGGGATGGTGCAGATCCATTTGGAAGCTGAATCGATGAGCGCTGGCAGCATTAGGCAAAAGTGGTCCAAAGCCAATTCGATTTCCCACAGTCAATTGAAAGTCCAACTTGGTCTCGTCAGTATTCATCTGTATCAATCCCTGGCCCGCCTTGAGCTGAAAGTGATCATCTATCACTATTTGGTGTCGCTTTGACAGGAGACGAGCGACATTGGGGTCATCATTTTCATACATCCTTTTGAGTGTCGACAGCTTCAGCTTGTGAACCTCTTCATTATTGAACTTGTCTATTGCAGTTGCGTCCACTAACGAGGTACCAACAATTTCGTCTAGGATGGCTCGTTGGGAAACCGAATCACCAGGGTCGGTGGTCACTGCCATAGGTATAGCACTAATATCGTCAGGTTGCTGTGGCCACTCCTTACGAGTGGTGACGTTTTCATCCCTTAGTTCATAGGCCGTAGTCAGATGATGTTCACCGAGATTAGTACATTGCTGCTGTCTTACAAATCGGAGAAGTCTCTGACACCATCATGCAGCGACGATACAGCAGAGGTAGATGAAGATGACATAGGATAAGGATGTGTTTTTGGCAGGAGGAGAGAATGGGTATTGCTTTCAGTGTGGTAGTGAACGTAGCAACAAGGTGAACCTTTTGGAATTTTTTGCTGCGCCGTCCGATTTACATAAAAAGAAAACGCGCTCACCGTATTTTCGCGCTTATTTTGACTCCGTAATAATTATTCTCCATTCCTTTGTGACAGTAAATACAATTAGGATAGTTTACATACTTTGGTACCTAAATCTGAGACGTGCGCACGTTTGCCCACTCCCACCGGCAATCCCACTCGTTTTCTCCTCGCGCGCGACCACGTTTTTCCAACAATTTGTCTACCATGCGTCTACTCCACTATCCATCTCTAAGTTATCGCACTGCTGGAGCGTGTATATCGTATGTGTGGACCCGTTCCTGCCGATCCCGTTGACACTTGCCATCAAACCGACGTCGCCTATCAACTGCGCATAAACGACCTGTGGGCCCTCAAGACTGTAGGTTACACTTTTGCCTTTCTACAACCAACCCATCTTCCACACCTCGCATACACGCAGCGCATTTCTTTCCGCAGCTGGGATCAACTCGGACATCGGGTGGCAGCCGCGACTGCAAAGGGTGGTGCTCTGGTGTAGTTGTGGGCGCAAGCGTGCTACTTTGGCGTGGGGTAGTTAAAGTCTGGGGTGCTTGCAGCTCGAGCCGGTGTCCTCCGTGCGAGACCTGTGAGGCCCGCTCTTCGAAGGAGCGGGAGTTTTGCAAAAATGAGCAAGAATAAAGAAAGGAAGAAAAACTACTCACCACAGGCAGGCAGGGGCAGGCACAGCATGTCCGTCCAGGCGCAGTCAAGTGGCGGCGCAGGGGAGGGAGCAGAGGGAGGCCACTGCTGCTGCCATGAGCGCAGCCTCATGCAATGATGAGATGGACTCGTTGTCGGTCTTGAGGAACGACACAGGCAGATGTGTGGGTGGGTGGGTGGACGTGAATGTGCGGGGTCCGGCATGGGTGCAGGTAGTGCCAGTGGCAAAACAACTCGCCACAGGCAGGGGAGGTGCGGGCACAGCGGCTGTGACCAGGCATGGTTGGGTGCAGTTCAGCAAGCACAGACACATACAAGCATGAGAGTGTGAGCAGGTTGCATAAAGAAAAAACAACTCACCCACACATGAACAAAGGATAGGGTGGCTGGATGCCGCTGCTTGATGAACGATGAACCACCACACAGAGAACAGAACTGACAGACGTGTACACACCGCGCAGATAAGACCAAGACACTTCTTCAAGTTGGCAGTGACAAACGCTCCAGCCCCAGCGTGATGTGCATCTCCGAGTGGGCGTTCCCAAACCCACGAACGCGAACGCTACATTCATGTCCACGTGACCCGTGCGGTGGGAAAATGGACTTTTCTGCATTCAATCCTAACTCAAACAGACTTCTTGTTCACGCCATGCGCCTACACTTGGCTACACAGTTTTATCACTACTTGGACTTACTTTGCTCTCAGTACAGGCTCATCTGATGGTACTCTCACAAAGTTTATTGTCTTGCGAGTATTTAGCAGAGAGCGTTGTGTGCTGAAAATGCCATTGTCACAGTTTTATTTGCCAGCGTGCTCTCTAAGTTAGCTCGCTCATTTTCCATGCCACTCTTGCTTACCGACGCTGTTGGACAACTAGTCGCATGCGAGAAGGCAGGACCGAGCGTGCGTCGCCACCCGCCTGTTCCATCATTTCTCGCTGTTCTTCGCCAGCCCCTCCCCAAGCAGAGTCGCTCACCGTATGTGAGCGCTCCAAACGCATCAGTAACAGCGGCCTCTCACAATCAGGATTTGGCACGAGCGCAGCCCATGCTTGCTGGTAGTGCCGTACCTCCGCGCAAAGACCCTGGAGCTCATTACGTCCCAGCGCACCTTCTGTGGCCACCCTGATGCCAACAAGAGCAGACAAGGGAACGTGCTGACGATGCGGTTGCGCCCTCCTAGTCGATTCAAGAATTAGAGAGGGCCTTAGTCAAGCACAACGCCCCGTCGCTACATACAGTGTCATACAGTATGGACTGTCTGGTCTGAGCTGTAAGCGCGACGACCCGAAGCGTCTGTTTGACGGTGCGACCTTACTTTTCAAGCGGCGGAGGCCATACGCACCCCCGTCTCGCCTCTGCCCTCGCCCTCTCTGCGTTCACTGCCCCCCCGCTTCCCTGCATACCCACCCATGCCCGCGCATGGAGGTGCTGCAGTTCAGCTTTAGCCGCTTGTCTGGCTGACCTATGCGCAGGGTCAAAATGGTGTTGACGGGTGAGGTTGTGTGCTTTGGCAGGGATAAGTATGAGGCCAGGGTACCCGGGCCTTACTTACTAGTCTTACACTTCCTTACCCACTTGAATCACTTCGACTGTGATGCTTAGCGACTGTCATTTTTGTTTATTGAATGGTTTACTAAGTACAAATTAACTAAATTAAGCAGCTTCAAGGGTTTACCGTAAGTGCGAAATAAGTAAGCTAAATATCCTCAGTTTTTTGGACGTTTTCCTGATGTGACCTTTGTTAAGTGTCATGGTGGCCTGCCCGGAAGGCCACGAGCACGTCATTCTTTCTTGCGCTCACTCGGGGAACAGAGAACGGTGCTGTGCCAGTGGGATTTCATATTGTTATGCTTCCATGTCCTCTATATTCTGTAGGGCTGCGCACCTTCTACGGGAGTACAAAACCACTCGATACATACACTAGTCTAGATTGTACTGACAGTGCTACGTGGGGTTCTTTACCCCGAGGTGCACGATAATGGAAGCGAAAAATGAAAAAAAAGGGTTGCGCACCATACCATACAGCAATGGCTGTACGGCGCCGTATTACGGCCACGGCACCCATGCCGTCAAGCATTGTTATGCGGTGTTGACGATACAGTTGACAGGGTTGATGCCGTATAAATCAGTATTTGTACGGCCGTGTACGGTAGCTGTACGGCATGTACGGCTATGCAGACTTAATCCATCTTCAAATCTCGTTTGAGTACAAACACCCTCTCCCCATTCACTGCGGAACGAAGCTCCTCTGGAAGTAGACTCGTTGCCATGTCCGGTGAAAGAAGTCATCAGGAAAAGTGTCGGTACTTTGTCTTTTCGAAAATGTCTTCTTGGTCCTTTTCGTACTTTGTCTTTTATTACAGTATCTGACTTCTGCTTTTACTCCCAACTATTATGACTTTTTTGAGTGTAGAATGTCTTTTTGAGCTTAGAATGAAACAAATCACTAAAAGCGCAAACTGCCTTAAAAGTGACCTGTGACACCATACCCGTGAGAGGTTCCAAACCGTGGTATACCCACCCAAGCGCATTCTCAACCCAACCCACTCAGCCCACACAAATTACGAACAACACACTGCATTGCTTAATATTCTTCAAAAACCGGGTCATACAGTATCTACAATTCATATACAAAGTATTTACTGAAATCACTACCGCCGCTTGTCACGCACATCTCATCAACAGCTCGTTTCCTTCCAATCTACTCTACTTTATTGTTAGTTCTACTAAAAACTGTGTGCGCGGATTGTGCCCTAAGTGGGTGACCAGGTTGCAGACGTGAGTATAAACATAAAGAAAAAGACAAAGAAAAACTCTTTTTTTTTTTTTTGAAATCCATTATCGTCCACCTGAGGGTGCAGAACCCTATGTAGGACTGTACTGGCAGTATTTACACGTAATGACTGGTTCTAGGTTTCGTGCTGTCCTAATGCGGATGAGTAGTCCTAATAGACTTTTGCTCCTACATATCTATTATATTAGACTTCGCAGGCTCTGCGTAACGTCTGGTGCCCCCAGCTAAGAGGGGGCCGGTTTCAGGTTCCGCCAGTACGCAGCTTCTTCTTACCTTTGGACTTGGCAGGATTGGACGGCGAGGTGGAGGAGGTCGAGGTGGGGCGTTTACGGGAGGTAGGAGCCAGGGGTGCCTGTGTAGCGGGCTCAGCGTGCATCGAATCTTCGTCGCCGGCAGAACTTTGATGAGCGTCCCTTGTCTGCTGCTCAGATATTGGCTGTGTGTTGTTTGGAGAGGGGGTTTTTGGAGTGGGGGGGGAGGCTTTCAATTTTCGTACTTTTGCTTTTACGCCTTTGACGTAGAGGTATCGAAGGGCGAGCATCCCCTTGAGTTGTGTTCCATCCGGGTCCTCGAACGCCACAACGAGGGATGAATACAGTGCATTGTTGTCGATGTAATTGTTGTGCGGTTTGACCCAGCTGGGTTTTTGCGTGACTTTGAGTGCTTCGTACTGGGGATTGTTAGCGATGAGATCGGCATGACAGTCCTCCGGGGAGTATGGCCCGGAGCCGTCTTTGATTCCGATGGGGACGCCGTGGATCAGGAGTTTGGACCATTTAACGTTTGGTCTGATAGAAGTGGTGGCTTCAGTACTTCGGTGATGCGTGTTTTTATGGCAGGTGCGGCTTGATTTAATTGTGCCTGGGAAGTTTTCTGATCGGCTGTGAGTGTTGAAATCGAGCTCGCGCGCTCATGGTAGTTTCGCGCCTATTTTAGCTCCGTACTAATTATTCTACATTCTTTGGTGACAGTATATAGATTTAGGATACTTTATATAGTTTTGTACCTACATTTGGGACGTGCGGGCGTTTGCCCACTCCCACCGGCAATACTATACCCACCCCACATATCGGCCACCCCCCGCCTTTCGGTCACCTCAAATATCTCGTCCATCTTTTATCCTACCCACACCAAAATTTGTATAGCACATCTAATGCATTATATGAACTACTTCCAAGCTTTTTTATTGAGTGAAATGATCTCTGTGGGTGAGAATGAAGAAGTGCCCCTTGTCACGCCTGGCTGACTAATCCCACTTCACCCACCCTTGGACGGACCCACCTTTCAGACACTCATGCACCACCCATGTGTCATCGGCCATACAGCGGAGTTCGAATTGATCACACGTCACAGGTGTGACCGACCGAAAGGTGGGGGTGGCCGATATGTAGGGTGGGTATAGTACCATCGTTTTTCCCTTGCGCGCGCCCCCGTTTTTCCAACAGTGAGTACCAGGTTACCTTTGCCTGTCTACCTCACGGCAGCCAGGCGGGCGGTTAGCGTCCGGTAATTCTCAGCTAGAGACTTGTTGACCCAGGGGCAGAGCTCAGCCTCGATCGGCTGTCTGTCTTTTGGGAAGGGGGTGGCGCCGTAGTCCAGAATCAGGCTGGGCCTGGTCTGGGTAGCAGTTACGGCACTGTATGTGGGCTTCTTTGGGGGCAGTGCGGCTTTTGCCGCAGGGGCTGCCTTGCTGGCTGGCGTGGTGGTGGTGGGAGGGGGTCTGGTGGCAGTCCCAGGCTTTAAGCCCTCCACTGTCTTGGACAGGGCAGTCAGTGTGCTGGTAATAGTGTCTAGGCGCTGTTCCAGCTGTGTGTGTGCAGGTTGGGGAGGGAGTGGTTGCTGGGTGGGAAGTCCCAGGACGATCGTGAATATGGGATTGGCATAGAATTGTAAGAATAAAGGCCTGAGGTCCGTTATAATACCAGGGTTTGCCTCGATGAGGTGCTGACTGGAGAGTATTACAGATCTGAGGGCACCAGCTATTTGCTGGGGGGTGGGCGGTGGATGTGAGGGCGTGGGAATATTGGACATGATGGTGATTGGTGATTAGATGCGTCCCCGAAAAACTCATTACAGGCACGGGTGAGCCCAGGCGCGATGGGCGCTGGAGGAAGCAGGGGCGAAAGCGGAGGGGCAGGCGGGTGTGCGAGCGGGCACGGAATGGGCGCCGGCAGGAGCAGCCAGGCGCAGGAGCAAGTGGTGGGGGCAAAGGAAGACAGGGCGCAGCGGGCAAAGGGGGGCGCCGTGGGTGAAGGCAAGGCGCAACGGGCGAAGGCAAAGCACAGTGGACGAAGGCAGGGCACAGCGAGCGAAAGCGGGGCGCAGCAGGCGAAGGCAGCCGGGCGGCCGGGTTGCAGGTGAATATAAACACAAGAAGAAAAAAAAATCAAAGAATCACTCACAGGCAGGTGAGCATGGGCGGGCAGGCCCCGAAAAGGCGCAGCGGGGGAAAGCAGAGGGGCAGCGGGTGTGCGAGCGGGCACGAAATGGGCGCAGGCATGAGCAGCCAGGCGCAGGAGCGAGTGAGGGCAAGGCGCAGCGGGAAAAGGCAGGGCGCAGCGGGCGGAAGGCACGGGGTGGCCGGGTTGCAGACGTGGATATAAACATAAAGAAGAAAAAAAGCAGAGGGAAGGTGGGCGTGAGAGCGGGCACGCAAAGGCAGGGCACAGTGGGCGAAGGCAGGGCGCAGCGGGCAAAGGCAGGGCGAAGTGGGCGAAGGCACGGGGCGGCCGGGTTGCAGACGTGAATATAAACAAACATAAAGGAAAAAATGAAAGAATCACTCACAAGCCTTGGTGAGCACAGGCGGGCAGACCCAGACAAGGCGCGGCGGGCGAAAGCAGAGTTGAGGCAGGTGTGCGAGCGGGCACGAAATGGGCGTGGGCATGAGCAGCCAAGCGCAGGGGCGAGTGGATGGGGGCAGAGGAAAGGCAGGGCGAAGTTGGCGAATGCAGAGCGCAGCGGGCAAAGGCAGGGCGCAGCGGGAGAAGGCAGCCGGGTGGCGGGTTGCAGACGTGGATATAAGCATAAAGAAGAAGAAAAAAAGAAAAGGAAGATTCACCCACAGACTAGGGTGAGCACGGGCACGGTGGGTGCAGGTGGAGGCGGGCAAGGCGCGGCAGTGAACAGTGCAGACGATGCAGAGCCACTCGCGCAAAGAGCGAGTGGCCTCGAGAGGGCCGGTAATGGGTGGCATGGGAGGGGGTGGTAAGTCCTGAAAGGACTCAAGTACTGTAGTACTCAAGTGGATTGACTTGCACGGACTGGCCCATCCGATTCCGCCGTGTGTTCCACACCTCCCTGTGACACAGCTCACATGAACGTGACTCTGGTCGCGTTCGCGTTTTTTCCTTATGTGTTCGTTTTTCAACGCATTTGCTCCCTTTGCCTGCAACTACCTGCACTTGCCTGTGCCCGCCTGCACCAACTCAAGCCTGTGCATGGATATGGGTGAGTTTTTTTCTTTATGCAACCTGCTCACCGACCTAAACCACTGCCACTGACCCCTCTGCCCACCGCCCCTCTGTTTAACGCTGCCGCGTTCTGTAGTCTCCCATTGACTTCAAACCTGGGTCTGGGTGAGTCCCTTTTTTTCTTTTTCGTTCACATTTGCCTAGGCTGCATCCACCTGCGCCCGGCATGCGCACCCCTATACCCGACTGATCCCGGCCACAATGCCGTGCCCGCCCCTTCCTGCCTGCCCATTGATGTGGGTGAGCAGTCTTTGTTTTTGCTTTATATTCACCCTTTACAAGCCTGGCCGCGCCGTCACATGCTCAGCCACACCTGCCTGGACTCGTGCATCCCTGCCAACTTGCCTGTGCCCGCGCCTCCCCGCTTATGTTTTCCCATGCCTACCTGTGCCAGGGGGTGAGTTTTTATTTTTTTTTCTTTCTGCTTGTATTCACAATTCTAACCCGCATGCGCCCACCCGTGCCTTCACCTCTCCTTGTGCCCACCCCCATGCGCATGTCTGGGCATGCCCATCCTTTCCTGTCCATGCCCGTGCCTGTCCGTGCGTGCCTATCGCACATGCCCCCTGTCTGGGCATGTTCACAATTTCCCGCCCGAGCCTGCGCCCACCTGCTGCAGCTGCCCACATAGGCATGCCCAGCCTGTACCCACACCTGCCTGCATGCACCTGCCTGCACTGCCAACACTTTCCTGCCCATGTTGGCCTGCCTATCCGCCTTTACCTACCTGCACCTGTGCCATAGGTGTTTGTTTCTATTAGTGACTACTTGTTGGGTTGGTATGATAGTCGTAGTTTAGCAATATAATTTTAATTGCTTTTTATGATCAGAACTGAGGTGTAAAAGTACAGAAGTGTGTATAAAAGTCAGAAAAAAGACACCTAAAAGCACAAAAAGGATGGGAAAAAGGTGGTAAAGACCAGTAAATGCATGCTTAAAGGCAGACAGATGTACTTTTTAAAGACAATATAAAGACAATTAGTTGTCTTTAAAAGTAAAACCCAGCTTTTAAAGTAAACCGACTGGGCTTTTAAAGTGCATGATGTCTTTGTCCTTTTCTGTCTTTTTTGTCTTTTTTGTCTTAAAAAGACACAAAAAAAGTACCGACACTTTTCCTGATAAGGCGGCGAGAGGCTGGAAGGAGATAGAGCATTTTGAGGACGGAAAGCGCTGTGATTTGCTCACTTAATTGTCTTGCGTCGGCTGAGGGAGGCGGTGGGCAAGAGGCGATGGAGCCAAGGGGCACGAGGCGGGGGGCGGTAAGGGATTAAAGACTGGCAAGCCGGTCGCGTGGTTGACGAGCACTCCGGTGTTGTTGATCCGCTCTGATCCGAGCATAGATTCATACGTCGATGTGACACTCCTTCGCGCTGGTGAGCGAGTCGATCACGAAAGAGAGCATGTCAGGTAGTGGCAAATGTGAATTCGGGTGTGAATAGCTGGTTCTTCACGTAGATCTAATCAGAAAAGCCAGGGTCCACAAGAAGCGCGGAGAATCGTCAGGGAGAGGTCAACCGGTCAAGAGCTCACTGCACAGCTACATTATGTCGTTAACATACCACTCAATTTACGACCTTACCCTGCGTCCGCATTGCGCCGTCTTCCTTCTCTTGTCTGTCAACAATCTCTGCTGCCGTCAGTTTCGCCCATCTCTTGCCTCTAGCTTCCAGTTCTGTCGCCCCAGTCTCTCTGTCCACCACACAAGCTCTCGTACCGTCTCGCTCCGTCCACGTCCCAGCGCCCGTGCAAGATCGCTTTCATTGGAGCCTTTTCAGGACTCGTCACACCTTCCACCTCGTTCACCGCCTCATCCCCGCGCGCATCCTTGGTCCCGTGCCGCCCGCCTCTGTGCAAGTGGCTCCGCGTTGTCCGCATCACCACATTCGTCGGCCTCACGCCGTCGCGGGTCAATGCAATTGGAGTAGAAGGATTCTTGGATCCCAGTTGTCGCACAGGCCGTACGCCCTACTTCGTCCTTTCTTAGTTTACCTTCCATCAATCTTCTGTGACTCCTTCCCTCCCCTTTCATGCCACCGCTTCGCCTAACATGTGTACGATATCGTTAGCCCCAAGAGCACAACCCGGCACCGTTTTCTCTCATTTGATTTTCCTGCATAGAGTGCGTCCGTGTTCTCTCGTCTGCTTCCAAGTCCCTTTTCTTTTCCATTACCCCTTTCTTACCCACTTGTTCACCCTCCCTTACCTTTGGTCTCCGGTTTTCCCTCAGACGACATCGCAACATCCGCGTGCTGTTCATTTTTTATCACAATTTTTATCCACGCGTACGAAAAAGACATATACTGCATATGCACCTCTGGATAGACCCAGAGGTATGTGTTATGAAGGATGACGTGATAGCGTGTTGTCTCGGTGCGATGATAGATTCGCCGCTTGAGGGAATAGGGATAAAATAAAGATATGATGGGTACTTCCTAGAGGGCAAGTGTGAGCGCAAGATCATGAGGTGCAACACCCACCGTAGGGTTCGACGATGCGAGCAGCCCGATAAGACAAGACGGGGAAGGAAGACACGCTCGTGGACAGCGTTTCCACGAAGAGACGTACTAGTTCCGAGGCAAGAGAGAGAGAAGAGACGCGCCAGGGTAAAGAAATAAAATCATTGGGCGTACACACCGAATTTTCGGTCTTGCAATAATACTGCTGCCGTCCTCGAACGAGGAGACCTTATATACACGCATTCCTAGCTAGAACTCCGGGGTATCGAAAGGCCAGTTGACCGCGTGTTCATTGGCGCGGTGTTCTGCTGGGTTGAGAGAAAGTCAGCGACGATGCCTAACGCAGAGCTGATGGAGCGGAGGAGGGCTGCGTCGTTGATTGTTAGCGTTTCACCGAGAGTTCGTTCTCTGCGACGCCATTCGCGGCCGTTGTGGTAGAGTACGGCTGAGATGGCACCTATTTGCTTGCCATCTTCTCTCAGATTGTTGGACACTAGCCCTTGGCTGAATAGCGTCGCGACTTCGCTCTCATGGTGGAGCCTAGTGAACGCTTCAGCTGCTCGCGAGTAGTCACAGTCCGGTTGCTTCGGTATCCATTTGTCTTGCCTCCTCAAGTGGGGGATCCTGGAGGAGGGTCGGAGAATTCGTCTATGGGAGAGCCCTTTGGCGCGACCCTCGAGAGGAGTGGGTGAAGTGTGGTGCGGGGTCTGGCATGATTCGGAGTGGGGAAAGGAAAGGCTTGCGTTGCGGGTGTGTCGTGTAGGCCATCAGGAAAACGTAAAAAAACTTAACGTAACTTAAATCAACTTAAATGGCTTAAATTTTATTTTAAGCAGTTTAAGGAAATGGATAGTATTATTTTCTACTTAACTTATGTCTTAAAAGGCCGTTAAGGTCTTCTAAGACGGTTAAGTTTTTTTACGTTTTCCTGATGACTACCAGTCCCCTCCGATGCGTATGAAGAGTTGGCTTTCCTTCGAGAGTCCGTACAGTCTGAGGGCCAAGCTCTGTGTGAGAATGGTCAGCCGTAGGTTCATTGGGAGAATGGAAAATAGTTGATGGAGGGGTTCCTGTGGGGTGGTGCGAAGGGTGCCGGATATGATTTTGATCACTTCGTTCTGTACTGTTTGAAACTTTTTAACCAGTGTGGCTTGCTTTCCTTGAAACCATAGCTGGCATCCGCACGTGAGTACCTAGTGATTTATATTGTCAAAGAAGCCTTGGATATCAAAAAGTAACAGGTCTGTGTGCATTCCGGCCTGGCGAGCGGATTGGATATGGTGGAGGAGGGTGAGCCCGGCGTCCAGTGTCGAGGATGCATTTCGGCCACAGAATTGCGTGGTGGGAACGAGGGAGTGTTTGGCCATGTCCCTGTATATCAGTCTCGCTACCAGTATTTCTAGGAGTTTCCTTAGGCACTCCAGGAGTGAGATCGGCCTGAAGTTTTTTGCTAGCGTGTAGTCAGCTCGTCCTGGTTTAGGGATGACGTACACGATAACTTCCTTCCATTGACGTGGGTGGTGTCCTGCTCTGAGGCACCCTGAAAGCAACTCGTTATCCGGTCTGCGTCCGCTTCCCACGCCCATTTAATTACTGTTCAGGTGTGCCCGGACTGGCAGAGCGCGGCTTTTTTCGATGTCTTCTTGATGAGGGGGTCGATCAGGTCCTTGTCACTGTGCGGAAGCTGGCGTTGAGGGTGCTGTGGAGGGTCATCGTGAAACCTGGCCTCCACTTGCAGTAGTGTTTTGGCGAAGAATCTGGTTGACAAAAGGTCAGCAATTTCCTCGTGAGAGTACCAGACTTTCTGCCCCGCGGAACGAAAGCATTTTGGATATTTGCGGCCATGCCTCCACTCGGCCACTTCCCAGAGTTCAGCATTCTCGATGTGTTCTTTGGCCCAGTTGCGTTTGGCAGTGCGTTCTGTACCTGTGAGGCGTGCAGCTGCCACCACTTTGGTTGCGGTGGACGTTGCTCTGCGTAAGTTTGGGGCAGCTATGACGCAGGCTGAGTTTCACCAGGGGGCGACCTCCTTGGTTGAAAGGGCGTCACCTGCGAAAGATGTGTTCGTTAGTTGCTGCATGTCTGCAATAAAACCTGCCGCTGCCTGTTCCACTTCCTCAGCGGTTGGGGTGAACGGAATCATCAGCGGGGCGGCACATGCTTTGAAGGATTTGATCCAACTGTCCTTAAGCTCAGGGTTTATTACGAAGCCAGGGGGGCGCACAGGGGCAGTTGGGTGGAAGCCGGTGAAAGGGACGGACTTTGTCTGCCAAGTAGTTGGCGGGCACCGGCAGCACGCAGGGGCAACAGCTCCACACGAGGTAGAGCGCCAGTATCATGGATGAATGGACGGGTCGTAGCTTAGTTACCTTCAAGCGTTTTTATTCTTTACATGTATACAAGGTTGACCTCAATTGCACGCTCCTCGATGGCAGCATCCACCGACACCTGGCTCTTATCAGTCGCACTAGAACGCATATTGTTTTGCCTTTCCCCAGATGTCCAGCGCAGTCAGCATGTCTAGAACCGGTATAAGGCAGCGGAGGACAGTGTTACTGCCAAAAAAAAGCAAACTAACTAAACAACCCGGCAATAAACAGTTGGCAAAACATACGGCACATTAGTCATATGTGCGTGTAGAGTGTAAAGTATACACGGTCTTACAGATACACGATAAAATATACGCAGTCCCACTTATGATGACTGACCCGCGTATACCATAGAGAATGTACGTGAAGAGGCTAACAGTTATAGAGCGGCGACTGCCGGCGAGATGTTCCAGGCTAGCCATAAATGGTAAGATACAATGAATAGTTAGTAAGGGATCAGAAACGAAGCAACGTGAGGTTAGGGGGGTAACACACAGTCACATGCAGTATAGAAGACCCAATCTCCCATAATTGAATAGGTAAACAGGTCATCTTTTGTAAATTTCCAGGTACAGTACAGCTAGGGATGCGCACCGTACCCGTACCTCACGGCCCGGACGGGTCCGTACTACGGGTCCCGTACCCGTG
>QLOT01001210.1:0-12644 GCA_003313875.1 Russula aff. compacta
CACTGGTTCTTCCGCTCGGATAACCCATCCGTCTGAGGATGGAATGCCGTTGAGAGATTCTGCTGGATGCCCAGCCGTTTGGTTAGTGCTTTCCCAAAATGCAACGTAAACCGCGGGTCTCAGTCGCTGATTATCTTTTTGGGAAGTCCGAACCATGGATACATGTGTTTGAGGTATAGCCATGCGATTCCTGGGCCAGTTATTGTCATGTTGCAGGGGAGAAATATGGCTGCACGGGAGCATCCTTGGTCCACTATGGTCAGGATCGCGTCTAGCCCGTTGCGCAGGGGCAGGCCTATGATGAGATCCATTGCAACACTTTGGAAGGGCATCGTTCCTTCTGGTGTAGGGATACGGAACAGTGGGACTTTCTTTTTGTGAGTCAAGATTTTGCTTTGTTGGCACGTCGCGCATCCCTTGATATACTCTGCTATCCAGGTTTTCATTCCCGGCCACCAGTGCGTCAGTTGCACCTTTCTCAAGGTTTCGTCTCTACCGGGGTGCCCTGCTGTGGGATGATCATGGGCGTAGGATGTGATGGCCCTCTTTAATTCTTTGACATTGGGGACTATGGTTTGTCCTTGTGCAGTTGTACATGTCATCCTAGTTGCGCTAATTCGTTCTGGGGGAAAGATGGTGATCATCTTATTGTCTTCTTCTCCAAGGTTTGCTCCCGGTGGCCTGGAGAGCGCATCTGCCGCCGTGTTCGTTTTCCCGGGGATGTATTCCAAGGTGAAGTCGTACTCTTGTAGGTCTGCATGCCACCGCGCTGTTCTTCTATTCAGGTTCTTTGGGGCTTTCCAATATTGGAGGTTGGCGTGGTCTGTGCGGATAATGAATGGCATCCTGGTCCACCCTAGGTATGGTCGCCAGTGGGCCAGTGATTTCATGATGGCTAGCAATTCCCTTTCATAGATGTCATAGTTTCGTTCAGTAGGTGTAAAGGTCACTGAATAATATGCGATAGGGTGGAGGATGGGCTTGTGTCATTTAGCTAGTGTTGGTGTAGTGTGTTCTCCCTCCTGCGAGAGTACGGCCCCCAGGCCGTATGCTGATGCGTCCACCTGTAGGACGAATTGCTTGTCAAAGTTAGGCTGTTTAAGCACCGGGCTTCTGCACATGAGGGTCTTTAGGGTTTCGAATGCTGTATGCTGCGGTTCCCCCCAATGCCATGGTGTGGTTTTCTTTGTGAGATCAAGGAGTGGTCTGGCGATCTTTGAGTAATTAGGTATAAAGTACCGATAATACCCAGTGAAGCCAAGGAAGCTTCGCACGTCCTTGGGCTTCTTTGGTTGTGGCCAGTCGGCTACTCCTTGTAGTTTTTGGGCGTTCATCTGGAGTCTGCCTTTGCCTACATTGACTCCTAGGTATTCGATTTCGTCTCTTTCAAATTCGCATTTTTCAGGCTTTAGATAGAGGTCGTGTGCTGCTAGTTTGTCGAGGATCCTGTGGACATATTGCTTGTGCCTTTGCCTGTGTTGCTCTTCTGTTTTGTGGGGAAGTTTGGCCGTGTGTATCGCCAGGTCGTCCATGTATACCGAGAGCCATCCTTCTCCTACTTCAGGTCTGAAGATGGTGTTCATCATCATCTGAAATGTGGCCGGGGAGTTTGTTAAACCGAAGAACATGACTGTGGGTTCGAAGAGACCTTCCGGAGTGAGGAAGGCTGCTTTCCATTTGTCTCCTTCCTTGATTCGGATGTTATTGTATCCCCAGCGCACGTCAAACTTGGTGAAGAGAGTGCATCCACTCAGTCGGTCTATTACTTGTGGGATTAGGGGAGAGACATTTCTGTTCCTCTTTGTCCATTTGTTGAGAGGTCTGTAGTCTTGCACTGGTCTCAGTTTGCCGTCCTTCTTTTTTACGAAGAAGAAGTTGGCTGCATAAGGGGATTTTGAGACGCGGATGGTCCCCCTCTTCAGGTGGTCTTTGACAAACTTGTGAACTTCTTCTTTTTCTAGTTGTGTGAGGGGCAACAGTCGTCCCGGCAATGAGGCTGGCGCTCCTGGCAGCAGCTCAATGGCGTGGTCCCAGACCGTATATTGAGGAAGTCTTTGGTACTCTTCTGGTACTTTGGCTTCCTTTGTCTCGCTCGTGGCGCCAATGGTGATCCTTCCTAGGAAGTATTGTGGCTGGTGTCTTTTCACTGGCCGTGGCACGTTCTTTGTCCTTGGGGTGTATTGCGCTCTAGCTGCATTTGGGGCAGAGAGGATGATGGGGAGGTGGCTCAAGTCAATCCATCCTCTTTTCCAGTCGATCTTTGGCTGGGTGGCGGCAAACCAAGGGTATCCTAAGATGGCCTTGTGCTCTCCTAGATCCGATAGGAAGAATCTGTGATTCGTCCTCTGGCTGCCTGTCTGTAGCTGTAGGTCGGTGTAATACTGAAGTGACCTGCTTTTGTTTTGTGTGCCGTCAACGTTATACAGAGGTCTTGGCTTGGCTAGTTGTTTGATAGGTAGTTTAAGCCATTGTGCGTATGACAGGTTCATGAAGTTCTCAGTGGCCCCTGAGTCCACCAGTGCTATTCCTTCGGCTCTTTTTGCGATCGATCGTGTGTAGAAGCGAACTGTCATTGATTTTCTATTTGACATATACACATTGTCGCTATTGAGTCGCCTGAGTAGTGCCGACCTAATCAGGCAGTGGGAAAATCCTCTGAGGCTCCCATTTCTTTTGCCAGGCGCTGCTGGTCCTCTACAGTCATCCTCTGGAGGTGGGCACGTACGGTCGCTACTGAGTCCTCTTTGACGTCTCCCATCTCTTGGTCTTCGTCGAAGTCAATGAGGTTAGCCTGGTTGGCCGGGTTCTTGCCGTTTCACCTTGTGTTTTGGAAGGCTTGTTTGGGTTTACTGGGGCAGTTTCTGGCGAAGTGACCCACTATGCCACAGTTGAAGCATGCGTTGGCGTCTCCAAAGCCTGTTACATTCCCTCGGCTGCTTTGGCCTTGACGCCAGCTTCCTCTTCCTCTGCCTCTCCAGTTGGTGGGCGCGCGTCCCCTACTAAGGTCCATAGGGACCGGGGTGCTGTTCATGGTTCTGGGGGCATTAGACGAGTTAAACGGGGGGCGTGGCGCGGGCCTCCACTGGTTGCTTTGCCATCCCCCTGCGTTGAAGAAGGGTCATTTAGGCTGAGGATTGAGGGCCTGGTACACATTTCCTGTACTAAGGGATTTCACAATGCCTTCAATGGTGGTTTTAGCTTGGACAAGGAGTTTAATTCGCTCCTTTAGCTCCATATAAGTCGTCGGGTATGGGGGAACCAGAGCTTTCTCGAGTAACTCTTTCGGTATTCCCCGTAGGAGCATGTTGTAGGTCTCTTTGCTCCCTACGGTGTAGTTGGCCTTTCTGAGGAGATTCTCAAATTTGGCGATATATTCGTCGTAGCGGTTGTCCTGCATCTTCAGATCCATCAGTTTGGTTCTGGCTTTCTGCACACTTTGAGTGTCTAAAAACTGGTCCGCAAACTCCGTGAGGAATTGGTCCCAGAGGGCTGGGATGTTGTCTGCTGGGAGCGTGAGGCCATCCAGCCAGGTTCCCATATCTCTGACCCATTGGGCTGGCTCCTCTCCTTTGATTAACGTGAGGGTGAATGCGGCTTTCTTGTACGGGGAGTCGTAGCCCGCTACTCCATGATTGACTCGAAAGTATGCCTTGACTTCTTCGATGAAGTCGTCTGCTTTGGTTCTGTCTCCAGTGAAGACCTGGGGAAGTTGTCCCATGGCCTTGACATCAGGCGGGACTTGTATTGGGGCTTGTGCGGCAGCTGGTTGTCCTGGGCCTCCTGGTCCTCCTGCTGGGGGGCCTTTCCTTAAGGCCTGACGCATACTTTGCTGTAATCTTTCTGCCACTGTCATGTTTGCCTGTGCTGGTTGTGTGGCGGCCGCCGTGGCCGCATGGGTTGCCGTCTGTGTCTGTGTCACCGGTCGATATCGTGACCTCTGAAGTAACAAGTCAAACGTTCGCAGGTCCCACTTGCGAGGAAAGGTAAACAAGCCACGAATCTCCCCCTGGGGTGACTAGGTCACAAACGCTGTATTCTCCTAGACAAGGAGGCGTACAGGGCGGACAGGAGACTCGACTTAGAGAGTCTCTAGCCCAGCGCCTAATGCGCTTATATACCTCGGCCTTAAGGGCCGGTTAGTCCGAACTATGGTACAGTAATGCGACAGTAGTAAGCGTACAGTAATCAGGAACAATAAGAGAGAATCAATCAGTAAGCAACTAGACTGCTCACAAAGCAGAAGTCCTAATCCAGCGCACTGACTAAAGCGCTGACTGATGCTGAGAGATACTAAAGAGCTTCCGAAGCTCTTACTCATCGCCCGTGACTAACCGTTAGTCATGCACAGTCATCCTGCTTACTCCAGGGCTCTGTCTTCGTCATCCTGCTCCTAGGGCATCCTAGAAGCTATAGTCCATGCGGTATCGCGTGCGCCGGACCGTGACCGCATAGCCGGTCCGCGCGTGCCGAATCCTGAAGAGAACGTCCATCATCCATACTTACCGATCCTCAATGCCTCATCTGCCCTCTGGAGCTTCACCAAGCTCCTTCCTTGGGCTTCTTCATCGTCTATCGGCCCTCCAGGGTCCCACCAGACCCTATCCTTGGGCTCTAACCTCAACTCCTGATGTCTCCGCGGTTCACGTAGCCTAGCAGCTAGCCGCGCCGTGACAGTCTGCGTGGACATTGTTTGGGTAATGCTGGGGATCGGGTTGCCTTCTGGTAGGGGTCCCAAGGGAATTTCTGCAGCTGGGTGGAAGGTACGGATCGGTACGTGCACGTGTACTGGGGTATTATGCTCAGACGCGGTAGGGCTAGTCTTTAGCGTCTCTTGGATCAGTGCAAGTCTGATTTGTTTGTTTAGTTCTTTGTCTTCTCCCTCTTCTGATGAAGGGGGGTCGTCTGGTGGATCCTCAAGATCGTAATCACTGAGCCTTTTGTAGTGTCTCCCTAGTTCGTATCGTTCTTGTTCGTCGTTCCACTCGACCTGGTACCACCCTCCTTTATAGTGGCACACTTGTGGGGAGTTCTCCTTGACTTTTAAGTCTTGGTCTAGTAGCACCAGAATAGGGTGTTCTGTGCCGTTCCGCGGGTGAGATATGTCAATTTCCTGTACTTGAGAGTTTGGTCGTCCGGTTGTTGCTTCTCTCCAGTGGACGATGGTTCCTTCCCTGTTGGAATTGCTAGCCGTGATGAAAAGAAGTTGAGTCTAATGTCACCGCCAAGGGTTTGACAGCAACAATAGACTATAGCTAAGCCTCTGCTGTGACTTAGAAGACAGATAGAGATAGATGGGTTCCCGCTTGCTGCACCAGTATGCAGTAGCCACCCCTTAGAGTAGAGAAGAAAGGGAGTAAAGTCACTGTATTGACAGGAGACTCAACTTGCCAGTACAAGGTAGCTAAGAGTCCCTACTTATAGAGGAGAGGATCCTATCCAAGAGGGGTAACAGTACTCAGTGTGGTAGGGAGAAACTAGGACGCAAACTGGGAACAAGGGAAATGCCAAGAAGAGAACAAGGACTGCGTCTAAAGGAGTTGACAGTGGGTCATAGGGACCCAAGGAAGCATGTGATCCTAAAAGAACAATAAGGGTCACACAGGAGTGGGGTGCAGTCCAAAAATATAGTACAGTGCCTCAGGCGCACACAAGAGCAAACAGTCTAAACTAGACTCCTGGCCGGTTCCACAACTTACAGGAGCGCAGGCAGTTGAATGCCTACCCCAGGCCGGTTACAGTAGCCACTCCTCTGAGGGGAAAGGGGAAGGGGAAAGGGGAACGGTATGAATTGAGACAGAAGACTCAACTTGCCATCTTAGGGATGTCAAGGAGTCCTTCTTATACTACAAGACAAGTACTAATAATAACTATGCCAGCGCATCGCTCCACTATGACTAGGTATCCTAAGAATAACTACTCCATAGTGAGTCATGATCCGGTACAGTAATAGAACACTCCACAATGACTCCTGTATCATACAATAATAGCATAACTCCACAGTGACTCACCGCTCCACAATGACTCGTCGAGCTCCACACATGGCCGGTTCCAGAACTTACAGGAGCGCGGTGCACGGAACCACTCCAGGCCAGTTACATCACTCCTCTGCTAGTATGGACGTCCACGTCCTGATCCGGTGTTCAGCGCCACGCGCCTCCTCCCGCCTCGTCTGCCAAGCTGTGGGGTGTGTCAATATGCCTCCAGGTGCTTGACCTTGTCAGCGATGCGGGCTGCGACAAGGCGTTCTTCGCAGAGTGCACAGGCACTCTGGGCTGCCTGGAGCTCGCCTTCCAGGGCGCAGATCTTGCCCTTGAGTTGCTCAGTTTCTTCGTCATGCCTCCTATACCTCCTGACTTCCGCTGCGGCTTCCCAGTCATCCAGATCGGCAATAGCTTGCTCCAGAATCGCATAATCTTCGGGGGTACCCCACAGCTTGCGCCTGAACCAACTGGGGAGGGGCTCCAGCGGCTTGTCTCCGAAATAGTTTGGAGTGGCATAGAGGTCGATGATGTGGGCTGTAGAGGGGTCCGTGGACAGAGCATGGAGTCCAGCAACTCGTCCATCAGGGAGCTGTTTGATGGAGCAGGTGAAGCGATTACTGCCATCCTCGCAGGGGATGTGGAAGGCAGGAATTCGCCCTGAGTTCTCGATGTACCCCTCGGGGCACTGGGCGAGAGAGTCGTCCTTGTGGAGCGCCTCAATGGCGTCGTCGAGCTGGGTGGTGAGGAGCTCCTCTTTCTGTTGGTGGAGGGTTTGGAGGGTGCGGACATGAGCATCATGGGACTGCTGCCTGACGACAACAGTGTTAATGAGGCCCCGGACCATGGCTCGGAGTTGTACGTGGGTGAGCATGGGGTTTGCCTCGAAGATGGCTCGCACAGAGCCAGGGGACAAGGGTTCCTCCCAGTGATCGCTGGTCTCAAGGGTGTGTAGGGGTCCTGGGACGGGAATCGGTCCGTCACCAGGCGGGTACTCCTCCTCAGAGGATGAGAGATGGTCTGGGAGTGTGGTGTTGGCTGTTGTGGGGGAGTTAACACAGGTGGGGGACGGAGACGGCTGGAGCGACGAGGGGGATCCATCAGGGAGCTCAGTAGACATCGCCTAGTTGTGGTATCGGCAGTATCACTCTTTGCAGAAGGACCAGTGTTCAAGGGCGTGAGAGTGGGTATAGTGGGGTTTGCAGCGGTGGGTAAGGGGGCGAGAGAGTACTTTGTGGGCACAGGAGCACGGTTTGAACTCGTGGAATTGATGGGTGGTGTAGGGGGCAGAGCGGAGCAGAGACCTAAGGAACTGTTTCGACTGAGACTCCAGGGTGGATTGCTGGGACTTTGAAGGTGTGCTCGTCGTCCTTTTATCTCCTGCAGTGGTCGGTGCCTGTGGTATTCTTGGATAAGATCCGGCGCATGCACCTGGTCAGCTGGTTCCCAGGTGTTGTCACTTTCCGGGTATCCCTTCCATTTGATGAGGTACTGGAGTGCTCCACTCCTGCCACGTCGTCGATGACTCCTTATCTGCTCCACTTCATATTGTTCTTCTCCACCTATGAGGTCAGGGGGTGGCCGAGAATAGTTCGGTCCATGAGCTGCAGTTTCATGATAGGGCGATAGGAGGGAAGCATGGAATACGTCATGGATCTGCCAGGCAAGGGGAAGGTCCAGTTGGTACGCCACCAGGGATATTTCCTTCCGGATCTTGAAGGGGCCATATCTCTTTGGAGTCAGCTTGGAGCTTTGATGGGGGAGTCGAAGATGAGTGGCTTCCAACCAGACCTGGTCTCCTGGTTGGAACTGGGACGGAGGGGCTGTCCCAGCCTTCTTATTGATGGCCTGTACTGCTTCTCGTCTTGCTTCTATCATTCGCTCCACTCTTTTCTCCGCTGCTTCATTGTCTGAGGGGGTAGTGCGTTGTGGCGCGAGGACAGGTTTGTACCCCAACAGGATTTGATTGGGCGATAGCCCTGTGGTGGTATTGATCCGGTTATTGTGTACTGCTGTGGCCATTGCGATCCATTGCGTCCAGTCTTCAGGGTGCATTGCTGTCACCATTCGAAGGTATTGCTCCACCCATTGATTCTTCCGCTCCGTCAGCCCATCTGTTTGGGGATGGAAGGCAGTGGATAAATTCTGTGCGATTCCTAGCTTCTTTGTGAGTGCTTGGCTGAAATGGGATGTGAATCGAGGGTCTCTGTCGCTGATGACCTTAGTGGGGAGTCCAAACCATCGATAGACGTTATCCAGATACAGCTGAGCAATCCCCAGACCAGTTATGTTTGTGGAGCACGGTAGGAACACCGCTGCTCTTGAGCATCCGTGGTCTACAATGGTAAGGATGGCGTCAGTTCCTCTGTGTGGGGGAAGTCCGGTGACCAGGTCCATTGCCACCGTTCTGAACGGTAGAATGTGTTCCTTTGTAGGAATGCGATATAAAGGGGTGCGTTTCCGGTGGGTGATTATCTTCGTTTGTTGGCATACTGCGCATCCTTTGATATAGTCTGCGATCCATGTCTTCATCCCCGGCCACTAGTGGGTTTGTTGCACTTTTCGCAGTGTTTCATCTCTTCCAGGGTGTCCTGCCGTTGGTATGTCATGTGCCTTACTGACGATTGCTCTTTTGACCTCTTTGACATTTGGCACGATGGTTTGCCCTTGGGCAGTGGTGGCGACTCGTATCCAGTGTGGGGGTATCAGGACAATGTCTTTGTTATCTTCTGCTCCTTGGTCCACTCCAGGGGGTCGAGATAGTGCGTCGGCAGTAGTGTTAGTTTTCCCAGGTATGTATTCCAGTTCATAGTCGTATTCTTGTAGGTCTGCATGCCACCTGGCCATTCGTCGGTTTAGGTTTCTTGGGGATTTCCAATACTGCAGGTTGGCATGGTCAGTATGGATGATGAAGGGCATCTTGGTCCATCCCAGGTAGTGTCGCCAGTGAGCTAGAGCTTTCATAACTGCCAGTAGTTCTCACTCATAGATGTCATAGTTTCGTTCGGTGGGTGTGAAGGTGGCCGAATAGTAAGCAATGGGGTGGAGGACCGGTTTGTGGCGTTTGGCTAATGTAGGGGTAGTATGTTCTCCCTCCTGCGAGAGTACGGCGCCTACGCCGTAAGCAGAAGCATCAACCTGGAGCACAAAGCAGTTGTCAAAGTTCGGTTGGTTAAGGACTGGGCTGCTGCACATGCGAGTTTTGAGTTCCTCAAAAGCTCATTGGTGGGCAGGTGTCCAGTGCCAGACAGTAGCCTTTTTAGTCAGGTCCAGGAGGGGCCGAGCAATGCCAGAGTAATTGGGGACGAAGTACCGATAGTAACCAGTAAAGCCCAGGAACTTGCGCACATCAGTAGGGGTCCTTGGGGGAGTCCAGTCGGCGACACCTTGGAGCTTCTTGGGGTGCATCTTCAGTTGGTTGTTGCCTACGATAACTCCAAGGTATTCAATTTCTTTTTGTTCAAACTCGCACTTCTCCGGCTTGAGATAGAGGTCATTTTGTTCCAGTTTGTCGAGTATACTGTGCACATAGTCCCGGTGTCGTTGTATATGTTGGTCTTCTGTTTCATGGGGGTATCGGGCTGTGTGGATGGCCAAGTCGTCCATGTAGACAGAGAACCATCCTTGGCCTACCTCACTCCGAAAAATGGTATTCATCATCATTTGGAAGGTGGCAGGGGAGTTGGTAAGGCCAAAGAACATAACCGTGGGTTCGAATAATCCTTCTGGAGTGAGGAAGGCGGCTTTCCATTCATCGCCCTTCTTGATACGAACATTGTTGTACCCCCATCGAACGTCGAACTTGGTGAAGAGCGTGCATCCACTAAGCCGGTCGATTACCTGGGGAATGAGAGGGGAAACATTGCGGTTTCGTTTAGTCCATTTGTTGATAGGTCGATAATCCTGTACTGGTCGCAACTTGCCATCTTTCTTTTTGACAAAGAAGAAACTGGCCGCATAGGGGGATTTGGAGTTCCAGATAGTTCCTCTGGATATGTGTTCCTGCACAAACTTGTGAGCCTCCAGTTTCTCTTCCTGGGTAAGGGGGTAGAGTCGTCCTGGTAGTGTGGAGGGTGCACCGGGTAGGAGTTCGATAGCATGGTCCCATATTGTGTACTGTGGGAGTCATTGTGATTCTTGTTCACTGAACACCTTGGCATGCCTTTGATATTCCTCTGGGACTTTTGGGACGTCGGTGGCTTCTGGGGTGTTAAGTGTGATTTTTCCAATGAAGTATTGGTCCCTGGAGAGTGGTCGAGGGACGTTCTTCGTTCTAGGAACGAATCGGGCCTTGTGTGCATTAAGGGCCCTTAGGACAATCGGCAGTTGGGTGGTGTCGATCCATCCTTGTTTCCAGTTGATCTTGGGTTGGGTAGCAGCAAACCAGGGGTAGCCTAGTATCGCCTTGTGTTCCCCTAGGTCCGACAGGAAGAATCGGTGTTTGGTGCGTTGGGTTCCCGTCTGGATTTCCAGGTCCGTATAATACTTGAGACTGCCACTTTTGTTTTCTGTCCCGTCGACGTTGTATAGTGGTCTTGGTCTCTCCAGTTGCTTGATGGGTAGTCGAAGCCATTTTGCATATTGTAGGTTCATGAAGTTTTCTGTAGCCCCTGAGTCGATGAGGGCTATTCCGTCGGCTCTTTTTATGATCGAATGTGCATAGAATCAAACAGTCATCGATTTCCGAGCAGATATATACACATTGTCACTGTTGCTTCGCCTAATCAGTGCCGCTCTGATCAGGCAGTGGGAAAATCCTCAGCTACGCCCATCTCATGGGCCAGGCATTCTTTCTCCGCCATTGACATCCTTTCCAGGTGTGCACGCACTGTGGCTACAGTGTCGTTCATTGCTGGGCCTGGTAGGTCTTCTTCTTCCTCTGGGTCGAAGTCCATATAGTTGACTCGTTTCTTGGTGGTGTCCCTTTGTGGGCAGTTGCGCGCGAAATGTGTCACGCCCAGGCCGGCGTGTCAGTCGTTCGAGTCGGATTTGACTAAGTCGAGAAGTCACGTGACGCGACGCGCGTACACTGACAAGGGTTCGGGATCTGGTCGCCTCTGCTCGAGGATAGAAAGCTAGCACTTCACAAGTGGCTAGAAGACTTATAGACACAAGGCTAGTTTGCAGGCACTAGAGAGCCTTCCTGAAGACCTTGTAACAACCTGGTATTGCACAGGAGAACAAGCTTGAGGCTTGTCTCAGTAGTTACTACGGTTTATATAGGTAGAGACACTATTGTTGTACAGAACGGGCGAACAATGGGAAACTGTCCTAATCAGTGTAACAATGGGTTTTGTGATATAAAGGGAAGACAATAGTGACTTGGCCAGAAGCGGAGGACAGCAAGACTTGTGACGTCATTTCGTACAAAGAAGGGGAACAAAAGAGAAATCGTCTGGATATAGAATCGTGACAAAATGTCCTATCCTGCCACAGGTAAAGCAGGCGTTATTTCCTGTCCCCTGGGCCACTCGGCTTTGGGGGTTTCGATTGTTTGTTTGTGGCCTTTGTCTCCAATTGCCTTGGTTTCTATTGCGCCAATTGGCAGGGGCACGGCCTCTCCCTATGTCCATTGGGACTGGGACGTTGTTCATGGATGGGGGTGCAGTGGAAGAGTTGTAGACCAGTCGGCTTGTTTGTCCTCCTTGATAGTTTCCAGGTCTGGTGAAGAAAGGTCGTCTGATGGGGTTGTTGAGCCGCTGATAGGTATTGCCTCCTCCTTGGTATCCTTGGTGCCTCAATATCCCTTCGATTAGGGACTTTCCCTGCGCTAGGTGTTTGACTCGTTCTTTGAGGGACTGGTAGTCCATAGGGAAAGGAGGTTTGAGAGTGTCCTGCAAGATGGATTCTGGTAGTCCTTTGAGGAACATGTTGAACGTTTCCTGGTTGCCTTGGGTGTAGTCGGCTTTTCGGGCTAACCCTTCAAATTCGGCTACATAGGCATCGTAGTCATTGTTCCTCATCTTGCAGTTCTCGAGCCTAATCCTGGCGCATTGAGGGGCCTGAGTGTCCTGGAATTGCTCCCTGAACTCCACTAGGAACTGATCCCATAGTGCTTCGATGTTGTCTGCCACTGGGTCGAGTGCATCGAGCCATGCTCCCATGTCTCTAACCCATTGGGCTGGTTCTTCGCCTTTGATGAGGGTGAGGGTGAATGCGACCTTCTTGTAAGGGGAGTTGTACCCAGCCACGTCGGAATTAAGGCATAGATATCCCTTGACTTCCTCAATGAAGTCGTCTGCTTTGGAGCGATCGCCATAGAATATCTGGGGCAATCCTCCCATGGCCTTGACCTCTGCTGCGACCGGTACTGGTTGTTGTCCGGCTGGTGGAGGACCGCCCGCTGGCTGTCCTCCTCCTGGTGGTCCACCAGGGCCTCCTGGGCCCGATCCACCTCCTCCAGGGGGTCCTGTACGTCTAAGGGCCTGCCGAAGTCCTTCTGTGATGCGTCGCGCTCTATCTGTGCCTTGTCCTCCCAATCCTTCGGATGAGGATGGAATGTGGACCGAGGTCGGGGTCGAGGATGTGAATGCTACGGTTGTCTGGGTTTGGGTCGTCATGGTTGGTTCTTCGGTTATTGGGGATAGTGTGTGGAACACCGGTGTTAGGGGACTATTCCTGATTTCTGGGTCAACGGGTGCTTGTCTGATCTGGGTGTCGATTTCT
>QLOT01001213.1:0-17429 GCA_003313875.1 Russula aff. compacta
TGCGCCGGCCCAGTCTCCACCTGTACAGAGAGAGAGATTCAGCACCAGGACACGTGGACGAGCCCCCATGAACGAAGAAATGGCAGCTCACAGAGCGTCAGGTCGATGATGATGTTCGAGTCGGTGAATTTCTTATTGATGTCGCACAGCGTGTTCGGGTAGTTCGCAGTGGGAATGCCCCAGGCATCCGTGTTGATCGAGCCAGAGCCGTTCAATACGTCTGAGGGGACGCCGGTGGAACCGCGCGGCCAGAACCAGATCTTGATGAAGGTGGGGGTGCGCTCCATCGCGTACCTGCAAATAATAAACGTCTAGCGTCCAGCTCACGTGGGGGGGAGGGGTTTTTTTGTACTCACCATCCGCCGCCGTTGGCGTTGAACGGGGGTCCGTAGTTGTTGGGAGCGGTAGTCCGCACGCCACAACCGGCATTGTTGGTGGTGTAGACGTAGCAGTCCGATCCGGTAGTGATGCTGTTGGAAAGAGGAAAAGTCAGCAATTGCTATATTAGCCACGAGTCCGAGGTAAGCAACTCTCACCCCGTCTGTGCGCGGTCCGGTGGCATGTGGCAGTCTGAACGAGTTAGTCCGTCCAACTATGGAACGGGTTGATGACGGGGACACTTACCTTCACCTGTGTGTAAAGACGAGGCATTTGGCACCTGATCATTGACTCCTTCGAGGATATCCACCTCGCCCTGTAAATATGCAACGCGAGGTCATCATCACAGCCTGAGGAGAATATGCACCATATTGTCGGGTGCTCAAAAGGACATACCCCATCAGGCCAAGTGTCACCGAGCTCCCACAGAGCGGGCCACGTCCTGTGCAATTGTCATATTAATCACCAAAATAAAATAAAATAAAAAACGACGGACTCACCCACAACCTTGCGGCATGTGTTGCACGTCGAAACTGTGTCATTGGTCAGTTTCACAACAACATCAAGTTGATGATGGATGGCGCAAAAGCGCGAGATATCGAAAAAAAAAAAGACAATTTTTTGGACGTACACGGAGACGTGCGTCCCGTACCGGTTGTTCGAGATGATGCGGAACGAGTCGCGCCCCGGCCCACCAGGGCTGAGCGTGGTCGTGTTGTCGGCGCGGAGGATGAAGCGAGTGCCTTGCACCGAGGCAAGTCCACGGCTAAGCGCCTCCTCCTCGGTCACATAGTTACTGCGAGGTGGTTCACCAATTGAACGTCAGCAAAAAACTCTTTGCGACGTTTTTTTTTTGTTTGAACGCTTACACGCGTCCGTGGGTCGGATCAGGCTGAGAATAAAAGGTGAAGCCGGTGAGGAACGAGTTTCCCTGGAAGTCATCGAAGATGCTGTACGTCCCCGCACGCGCATTCCCGGCGGCGAGGAGTACGGAGAGGGCGACGGTCGACGTGGATATGAACTTCATGGTGGCGAAGCAAGAACACGAGACGAGAACACACAAAACACAGAGAAAAAGTAGGCGTTGGCTACTTTGACGAAACCATAGCAAGAGCGAAGATGGCTCTTTTATACAGCACAGCGAGCGAGCGAGCGAGCCAACACTTTTGAGCAGACGGCGGAGCTCGGATGATTAAAAATTTAAAAAAATTAAAAGCAGAGGGCTCACAAAGGATTGTGGTCTCTTTGAAGGAGATCTCTGAAACGGTAAGGGTACGCGGCTATAATGAAAATGAAAGAATTGCTCTATTGCATGTGGGCATTTTAGTCCCGTGAGAGATATTAAGGTCTTCTGGCTAGGTCACAATGTATGGTTATTCGTCCGAATATTAACCTTGGCCACGAATCGAACGGGCAAGAGGCAACTTGGTATCCCAAAAAGTTGTAAGGATCATCGCGGGTTGTGGCCAAGTTTAGGCAGATTGGGCTCTAGTGGGAACAGACGTGGATTCTCCGATGTCTTCCCGTGTGACAGCACGAAGCAGGTGACGACGAGAAGCGATGCAAAGGAAGATGAGTGGGAAGGAAGGTAAAGGCCAAAAAAGCGTACAAGAATATCGATCAGTTGGCCGTTGGGACTGGATGAACCGTGACTGCCCGGAGTAGAATATTTTCTCCTGACAGGTTGGAGGGATTTCTGAACAACTGGCATATCATCTCGCATAGGTGGTAGAGATGGAAGGCCCTAGGAGGGTGGACAAAGACACAACCGTCTTCAGGAATGGGCATAATGTGCGATTCCTCGTGGAGGGACAGGCCGGATAAAAGGCTGCTCAAGCGAAGAAGCACCCGAAGCTCGCTAAAGAATAAGGAAGTGGAATGTACCCATCCCAGTGTCGAGACATTGTGCTCCAGTAGTCAGAAGGGACGAACACGAGGCCATCACAAGTTCCCCCAAAGACAGATTGGAAATAGAATTTCTCTAAACTGGGGCCGGGGGAGACCGGATCTACTGGAGGGAGAGATCGCGCGTTTTTCAAAACCGCCGCAGAGTGGAAAGTGGGTCATGCACGCAGGTGTGCGCTGATGATGATGAGAAATGAACGAGCGTCTCTTCTCCAAGAAGCACAAAAAGGCCACGTCGGATGAAAAATTCGAAGTAACATACGGTCAGCAAATGAGCAAGTGAGCCACTATATCTGAGTTTGTGAGATGTACTGGTCATGCGATTGGGTTCTAAAGCAGCTCACAAAGGCATGGACTCTTGAAGACATCCCGCGAACACGACGGTTCAAGTTAGTTACTGTACAGGAAGCTGCTCGTGACCACGCGTTATGTAAGCTGATTCCACACCGCCGCCGCCTGCGTGACCTATTCCTCGACCACCCAACCACCAACAGAAATCACGTCCCAAAAAGCATAGTTCCCCAGCTATTCTGCTGAGATCAATCGTGCCAGCCACAAACGCCTATGGCTGACTCGCACTTTGGTCAGTTAACAAGTAAGTAATGATGCATATTACCCCCGCATACTGCAAGCAGCTACGTATAGTAATTTTTGGGGCATTGGGGCCTCTTGATGCCAAACGCCAACGACTCATGTTTACACTCCACAAGTAGCCAAGTAGAGCCCCACAACTCCACATAATCATATCTCGTCACCAACCTCGGATCTTCTCCTTGTTTGTCGTGGTGAAAGTCATATGCTTATGTCTATCTCGGCCTACGATCTACCCATTGGGCCGTTTTACTCTATCCTGCCGTGATGCGGACCCTCCGGACATAGCTGTTGTTTGAGCTACGAAGTCTTCCGCCCTTTATCTCATCTATTCATTTGCTTTGTTATTGCTGTAACGCCGACCGTCGAAGGTACCTTACCACGAGGGGGACCCACACGCAGAGCCGGATACTTGCAAAGCGCCCTTTAGCCTCGCTCGTAGCGCCAATGATCCCTGGCCTCTTGTTCAAGATACCGTATGTTTTTTCGCCAACGGGCTTACGTGCCGAGTCTCACTCGGAGGTCCCCACCCCATCAGGGGCTGCCCCTATCAGCAACCGCACCCATGCACATGATCAACCTCGCGACTGCGGATGCGAATGCACGATGTAACCGGAGGCGCCCTCATGCGCCCACAACGCTAGATCGATATCGTCGCGTTCCTGAGATCTCCAGCATCTGTACTCCCTTCGCAGCATCTGTTCCCCTTTTTTATCTGCTTCCGTTTGGTACTAGCTTGTGCGCGATCTCATCTTCAAGATCATGTGGGCTGATACGATTGATGTCCGGTATCCGGTATTCTTCGGTGTGTGTGGGTGGGGAAGATGTGAACTTATCCGAGATAATAAGGACTTCTTTTTTTTGCCTCCTCGCTCTGTCTACCTCGGACATTTGTTTACGTAGCAAAATGATAACGTCAGAGCGGAGTACAGAGGAGGTGATCGCAGACCCACTGCTAAAACGAAAATCGTTTATTCGGACCTGCGGGAAAATCTGTGCGTAGCATAGTACTATCGTACGGTAGGCCATCATTAGAAGACGATCCGCACGTAGTGGAGGGCAGGAGAATATTCGGATCGGATAGGTTCCTGAGCACTGAAACGCGGCTCCTATCCCTCTTCATCGCCGTCTAGTGGGAATAAACGTGCGTGTTTGACTACCCTTAGGCACAGTGCTCGAACACGAAGCTGGAGGATGGAGGATGGGAAACTTTGCCATTACGGTAAATAGTGTCCAATCGATTTGCGGACGATGACCATTTTGAAGCCTGGGACTCGGGAATTTGGAGACTCGGCTGAACAATCGTCGCGGTCCTTCCGCACTTGGAAACCAACGTCAGTAGTACTGTATCACCATACAAATAATATGGATAAACGGCGTCGAAGCCCCAGGCCGTCAACAGCTGAGCTGGTACCTGATGTCCTGACGTAGTGGCCGCGCGGCGCGCCATGAACGTGAAGTAGCAGGGTATGCGTGTTGAACAGCCTCTCCCCCCTGCTCCAGCAGATGATTGGGGTGTATCAGAAGCTTCGTCAAACGCCTTCCTGAACGGTTCGTCGAGTCCACAGTGGTTTCTGAGGGACACAGAAGCGACGACGGCATACTCCCCTGACAGACCTCAACATGGATTCGAAAACTTCGAGGGCCGAGGCCAAGAAGAGGGGGACGAAGGGCAATTTTCTTCACCGAGAAGGTTAACATGACGATATGTCCTTTGGGAGGAATTCCCCCCCCCTCCTCCTCCCCGATTGTGTTTGTCGCGAGCTCATTCTGAAGAAAGCAAGAGACCATTACCAATATCGCTGAGCGATCTTCAGGTTCCTGAACCTCGCCAAGAGCGCAGCCCATATGGTCACCTCTCTGTAATCCAGGAAACCGCCCTCGGAAAAGGATACTGTAGGTTCGGACGAGGGCCACGATCCCACGTATTGTTTTCGATTTCCTCTCCAGACGCTTACGCATACACGGATATGGTAGGATATTTGCTCAGAACATCTTGCTCGCTTTACTGACGGTGAGTTCGAAGGTACCGTGGCAGGTATCGTGATGCCATGGTGCAATTCTGAGCCCCTGAAGCCTGAGTGGCGATGACCGGGTGAACCACGGAGTAATTTCCCAACAGCAAAGTGGATTGCGTACCTCGTAATCGCCAAAAGTTATTAATGGGAGCTCACCTGACGGAGCATGAGAAATTCAAATTAGATGCAGAGACATAGCCTATAGCGGTCTTGCCAAGTGGACCATGCAATCCACCGAAGTGACGTCCTTGCGAGGGTTTTGACTTTTGGGACTCTTCATGAGTAGGTCAAACTCCAGATAGAAGAATTGGAGGGGAGGAGATGTTGGGGAGTGTCAAGGCACCATAATCGTGTGGCAGGGTAGTCTTGCTAGACGAGAGGAAGAATGTCTCCCCCGAGAATATCTGGAGTGCCCGTCGAAGTCCAACAAAACATCCCGCCGGGCCCACAGTCTCAAATGATGTTGCTAATTTATGTGCTTCCTCAAACACAACGAAGACGCCTGCAAACTTGCCATCTCCTCTGAAGGTCATTGATGCATTTTCTAAAGCTCCTGATATTCGCTCGGCTTGTCACCGCTGAATTTGCCATCGATCACATCACTATCGGCGGCGGGTATTTCATCATATAGCCTTTGAGATAACATGGCTCTGAAAAGAATTAGAACCCACCGGCCAGGGGGAGTAAAAACATACCGATATTTGGGAAGCTGAATGCTAAGCCCCCCGGGAATGAAAAGTCTGCCCGATTGACATGCATTCCCTGCATGCTTCTACCCCCACTGCTTTTGAGAGGCAGTTCGAGTTGTGTGATAGTCTTTGTAGCCATGTCAAACAGCGCTTAAAGGAAGTGGCGCGCTCGGGAAAAGGATCTCGCATGCATGTTGTTTTGGCTACCGTCAAGCTTCGCGAGAAACCCATGAACGTGCATGAACAGCCACGTCGGGTGGGGGGAGCCTAAAAGATGGGCTCGAGGGGTGTCATGAAAGTGCCAGTGTATCGGAAGTGACATCATACCTCGGCCAACCAGGCTGACGCAGGTTTCCACCGAGTGTTTTCCTGCCAAACCCAATAATTTTCAACAGGCATGATGACTTGGCGAGGCCACTGGGGTGCCATGTGTTGCCATCGACTCCATCCGCTTTACGAACTTTGAAAAGAAAAGTCCAAAAGTGCAGAGCTGCACCCTTTTCCTTAAACGACTTTGGAACGAAAAAAAAAAAATCAGCTGTCCAAAGAACGCTCGAACGACTTGTATACTGTACTGTACTGTACAGTATCGAAAAGTGACGTCGAGGTGCACTGCCTCCTCGCCATAAATCTTAAAGTGGTTAGCTCCGTCCGAGAGTCCATCCCTGCGCAACGTGGTTGGTGGATCGTGGGCTCCCACATCGAAGCAAGTTCGTTCGATAACGGCACATGTTCTCAATTTCGTGACTTTTTCCGCATTTTTGGTTTTTTGGGAGAAGGCGGATCGATCCGTCGCGCTGCAGTGGCGCACGATGCGGCGCCATAAATTTCAATTTAACATAGATCGCCCTCTCCACGATCCACCCCCACCCATGAGTGGAGCAAAGGCGGTGTCAGTTACCCCTGCACTTCATGGCCATCCGTGCGGCTCTCCTAAACCAGGACGCGCGAGACGGTTTTCGTCGTGTGAACCCCTAGATCTAATAATGTACTGTTTTTGTTTGCGGTGTACATTACGTTCAAGGATTGGCGTGCCTTCTTCGCTCCCGCGCAGCACACCACCGCCACCCGCTCCGCACATCTCTTTTTTTTTTTCGATGGAGACGAAACACACCACGTACTGCCATCGCCGATGATTTGATGATTGCCATCTGCAGGCACAGGTGACTACGTCGCCTCCTCTTTTAGGTGTTTTGGGGTGACGTGTGTTAGTACGTGTTATACAAGGATATGTAGCGTCTTTTTTTCTTTTGCTTTTTTCACCAACCTGAGACTCCCTTTACAAAACGCGAACCTGAGCGTCATCCATTATGGACGACGGAGTGGGGGTAAGCTGATTGAGCGTGGGTGTGTGAGTCTTTGAGTGTCCCCGCGCAGTTTCGTAATACTCTTTTCCCACATCTTCCCACCCGCTACATACAAGTAGCGGTATCACCCCTGTTTTTCTTATCGTAAAAATAAAGGACGCTCAAAAGGAAAATTAGGGCAAGTAGGCGCGCGCGCGACCGACCGACCCTGGCATGATGGCGCACATAACGACGGAGGTACTGGACTGGTACTGTAACGACAGTATCCACCATAACTTATGCACTCATCGATGATGAAATGCGCTGTGCGCTCCCGAGATCCCCACACCCCTGCATCAACCGCCGAAAGAGAGTGACCACACGGCCCACCTCCTCCATTTTCCCACCCACCAACTCACACACTCACAAAAGAGGCCAAAAAATTCATAAATTTCCGGTGCCTCGAAACGCCGGATCTACAAAGTGGATTTTCTCGGATTGATGCACATGTGCGCAACATTTGTTGTATGTGTACTGCATACACAGGTGTCTGTGCATGACGCATGCGAAAAAAAAAAGACGCGCGCTGGAGTGGTGACACATGATTTTTTTGAAGAGATGACAGCTCACGATGCAGCTTAATTGGTACCGGTGTGTTGTGTCGCATGATATGTGTGGGGCAGAAGCGTTACAAGGACCTCGTATTGAAGCTATTGAAGCTATTGAAGCCTGGGGGGACGAACCACATGCTAATATCACTTGAATGATGACGATGATTGTGATTACCACTTTTAATAATACCGGGGGGATCTTCAGTCAGCATCGTGGGAAAAATAAAGGAAAAAGACAGATTTCTTTTTGATACTACTGTACAGTACACAAGCGGAGCGGATCAGGATCAGACAGGCCGAGGCAGATGATGGATGCGAAAACTACAGTACTGTCGCGTCATGTTGTTGATCGACGTTGATCAGCCGATCGGTTTGAAGACGGGGAGAGGCAGGCAGGCGCGGAGCGCTGTAACTGTAGCTCTCTCCTACTACCACGGACTCCTCCGAATCAAAAAAGCCAAAAGCTGGCTGAAACAAAGGAATCAGAATCAGATATATCAGTCGCCCCTCTAGTGAACTGAACAGCCCTCCCTCCGGTCCCTCCCCAATCCTAATCCTTGTCCTACTGTACTGTAGGCCTACGTAGGGGACGTACGTTGTTACTTACGGCCTTTCCCGACGATCAAAAAAGAAAGAGAGAGGGGAGAAAGTTTTTGGTGCGATTGTGCGAGCGATCGATGACGCCATGACGGCATGTGGCACATATCATTCAATGATGGAGATTTTTCTTCCTGTTGTCCGTTCTGGCCTCTTCCCTTTCTTCCTACTACAGTAGTAACTACAGTAACTTTTTTTTTTAAACCTTTACCTTTCTTTCGTTCGGGAATGCCTGGTTTTTCATCTGCGCTCACAACACTCGTAATAAAACGTTGAGTTTGAGAGAGGCTTAGCACCCATCATCACACCCACCTCGCATTGGGGCTTTTTCTCTATCTAGCTCTACTGGATCTGGATCATCTGCCCCTTGACCTTTTTACTCGTCCAAAAAGTCGCACATATGGAGTTACCTCACAGTACTGTACCCCTATTAGGGATATTAGGGATGATGAATGTCATGTCATGTCACAATTCAAGAAGTGCCTGCTTTGTCAAAGTGTGGGTGGGGTTGCGTACCGTAAGCAAGCCCTGGAAGCTCGCTCTCCGCTCCTATCTCGTTGCTACCCACCTTACCTACTTTTGCTACACCAATCAACCTCTCCGAACTTCGAAGCGATGGGGGCGCTCCATGATTATCCGGTTTCTCCTTCGTCGCTCGCTTTTCGTAAACACGCGGAAGTTGGTAATAAATAATCCCGTTCGGTCCCTTTTCTCTCACTTGGGGCCTGCGCACGCCGCCGGCAAATCCCACGGCATGAACCACGGAACGGAACAAAGCGGCCGAAGTACAGTATATGACCCTATCTACTGGCAAGCAAGAGCATGAGCATAAGCATGACAGGCCAAGGGATTTTGTTCATCCTCCATTTCAACCCACACGACATACAAAACCGTCGTAGGATAAGTGGCGAACGTGAAGAACAAAACTCAGGAGAGAGACCCATGACGGCTTTTGACAACAAACTTTAGCGCACGGCATTAGTTCCACATCCGGTTATATCTCTCCGTTTTTTTTTCTGCCCCTGCCCTGCCCACCCTGCCCTTCCCTTCTGGAAAGTCCACGTTCCTTTCTGATGCCCCCAACTTGATAAAAGAAAATAAGTTTTTCATTGCCTAAGCCAATTTGTCGTTGTGGTTTACCAAACAACTGGCATATCGATTGTCCCCCCATTTTTTTTTGGTCCTCGTCGCCAAACCAACACAGAATAGGTGCTGTAACAAGTTGAGCTGCACAGAGCACAGCTCCAACTGGAGCTCCCGCTCGAACATTGGACATTGGACGTGCCCGGCCCGGGGTCCCATAGTTGCATTGCATGCACTCCGAGTCTTTTACGCGGCCTTAGGCCCCGCAATGACCTCCGACGGATTACAACAGAAAGGGACGTAAACGTCACAGAGATATCAGATGAATTGCGCAGCCATCACTGTATGCGCGATTTGTTGGCCCAATCCATGCTCGGGTTATGTGGATTGACGGTTATTCATCATGCATGCATCATGTCCGACGCGGCGGGCCACCTGCACGCCGATGGTTACACCCCCATAGTGAATTTCATACGTGAGAGGCCGCGCAAGGTGACAAACGGATGCGCTCGACTGTCGATCATGCTCTGGCAAGGGATCGGGGGTTATTGAAGTTTGTTGCTTGGAAGATGCAAAGAAGGGCAGAAGGGTGGAAGGATACGATACGAAGAGGTCGGATGGACTACCAAGAACGTCCAAGGGAAAGCGTGCCTGGGTGCTCTTTCCTCGATGTTTTCCATTGAGCTATCAACGCATCTAGGTCATGTCCAAGGCGCGTGGAGATGGCGTGTGGTCAAACACCACGTGTGGGTGAAGGAACAAAGTGGAAAACGATAACTGAGTTTTTGGGGCAGTGGCGGGAACGCTGGAATTCATACAAACTGACAGATCTCCACTGCCCCTATCGTCCAGGCAGGCGTTTGCGCATACTAGACCGAGATTGTGACACGGAGAAGAGCAGGGGGCAATTCAACGGACTAGCGAAAACAACATCCTAGATCCAGACCAATTTCAGCGCTAGAGATATGCTATTCCGGCATGGATGCACCGGGATAAAGAAGGCGACGACTGGGAGTCATCGAGAGTTTGATTGGGATTCGTTGTTCTCTTGTCGATAGGAAGTCATGGCGGATACGTGGTCCGATGTCATGTATCTATCTTCGGGATTTGGAAATGGATTCGGTTGTCGGTGTCAGTGTCAGTGTCGGACGGATGCTACAGAGGTTCGTTGCTGGTTGGATTGTTGCTGGCTGGAAAACATCGGATGTGTCGGCGCGGAGTGGAGAAGAGGGCAGCGCGGGGAGGCGGATGTGGTGGTACAGCAAGGGAAGAAAGTCTCGTGGGGAGAGAATTGCCGAGATTTCATTTAGAGCCTAAAGTGCGTGTGATTACAGCCATTCAAAACGGATGGGGGGGGGGTTGCGTGTGCGCGCCGCGCGCCAATCATTCATTGCTGCATCACGGAACAATCTAGCAGAAAGACGCACCATTCTGGGCGTGTATTCCATATGTATGGAATGCGTCTGCGATTGCTAAGGGCGTGGGGATATCATGACGGGAGATCTTGAGAGTGTGCATACCGGATGGAACTAGAGTAGCGTTTCCGCTTCTGTTCTGCTCGCGTACGCCTTCCTCTTCCTTGGAGAGGTCGAGGGCAAGGACGCATCGGGGAGGTTAGACGCAATCAAACAGACGGGATGAGACATCAAGCGGCGATCTCGATCGCGACCTAGACGAGTCTGTACCGGAAAAGGCAAATGAAAGATATGGGACGGCGAAAGGGCGGGGAGGAGATGGCCGAGAGAAATAGCGCGGGGCTGGCCTCGCCTCGGGAAATGGGGGTAGGGAGTTTAAGGAGATGAAAAGTACGGAGGGGGTCGAGATGGGGAGATGGAGAACATATTCCATCGAAGGTCAGGCGGGGACAACGAGGCGGGCATGGCGAGCAGACGGTCAGACTGGCTGGAGAGCGGCCGGGGAAGGAGTGGAGCCCGGCCGGGATACGGAGGTGGAGCGCGTGAAAGGGGAAAAACCATTTTTGAAGTCCGCTAGGGATATAATACTAGTCCCTACGTCAGACGTCGTCATTGTCATTCCATCCGACCTGGCCCATCCAGACACAACACCTCCGTCATTGTCCGCCCCCCGACCAACCCAAGGTGAATCTCACTCTCCTCTCCCCCTCCCTCCCCTCCCCTTCCTCCCCTCTCCTCCCCGCTTTATTACTGACGCAAACCCAGCCCTCTATGTCCCGAAGTCAATCCCCGCAACACCGCCCTGCCTCTGACGTCAAACCCGCCCAGTCACACCATCATCACCATCATCATCAAAAACAACATCTCCCTCCTCCTGACGCTACCGATTCTAAAGACTCTCTCTCCCGCTCACAACCTCAGCCTCTGTCTCTCAAAGCTAGATCAAACTTGGATCTGGAGCCAAATCCGTTCGAGCAGTCTTTTGCTCCTACCATCCATGCTCCTACCATCCGTTCCTCGGCCAGCTCTCCCGTCCGTAGGAACTCAACCGTCTCTATCTCTAGTCAGCCAAAGTCGGATACCAGCAGCAGTAGCAGCAGCAGCAGCGTGACCAGTGGTCCGCCGCGAACACCCTCGTCTTCTTCAAGTCAAGGTCGCCCTCATGATGGCAGCCCTCCCTCGCCACCTAAACCTATCCTCCCTCCGATCGAATCTATCGCGTCTCCTTCAGATCAGTACCAATGGGGCTTCACTTCCTCCATGGCTAACTCTTTAAGGGCTGGACCCCTCTCCCCCGCCATGCTCGCAGGTCCGCAACAACACAACGGCGACGCCCCACTTGCATTTGACCCATCAAACTTCCGCACTGGTCTCACCCCACGCACAGGCCTTACCCCTGGCACGGGCCTCACACCTCTTATCGGCGGACCTGTCTCGTTCCCTCCTCCGTCTCCTAATACTGCTGCATTCCTTAACATGATGAGCTCGTCCGCTTCTGGTGCGACGATCACTCCAAACACCCTCAACGCGATCACTGGCGTTCTTGCCTCGAGTGCTGCTGCAAACGGTAGCTCTGCATCCCAACCACATCCACTCTCCGTTTCACATCTCCCGCCCTCGAGTTATGATCAACGCACGCAGCACTACCCGAACGGTGCTTCATCACAGAACTCCGATCCACGGTATGCCAATTCGGCTGCCAATGCTGCTACCACTGCTGCCAATGGACTATTTCTTCTCTCGCAAGCCCACCAGGAACTCACGAAGCGCGAGGAGGCACAACGTGCCAGCCGCTCTGACGGTGATGACGATGGTCCATCGAACCCCGTTGGCAAGCGAGGCTCGAAGCGCAAGTCTTACGACGTGTCTGCATCACCACCACCCAGTCATCCCAAGCCAGCTCCACCCAAGCGTGCACGGGGCATGTCCAATGCCAAGCCAAAGCGTGGCGACTCGATCTCGGTTGAAGAGGACGAGGAGGAGGAAGAAGAGGAAGAATCTCTGGGATCTCCTCCAGAAGCACCTGCACCGCAGCTGAATGGAAAGAAGGGAGGACAGAAAAGACCCGAGACAGAAGAAGAAAAGCGGAGGAATTTCCTCGAGCGCAACCGACAAGGTTTGTCTTACTGATGTTGTGTTATCGTGCGCCTCATCGTCTCACGCATTCGAGCTCAGCTGCGCTCAAATGCCGCCAACGGAAAAAGGCTTGGTTGGCTCAATTACAGGCCAAGAACGAGTATTTGACCCAAGAGAACCAGAGATTACAAGAGGCGCTCGTCAGCACACGCGATGAGTTGGCTCGACTCACGGCAGGAGCTCCCATGCTTCCTGTTGGTGTTGCAGCCAATCCACCACCGAACGCACACCCGGTCAGCGTGAACGTCAGTCTACCAGCCGCTGCGGGTGCCAAAGCTGTCGTTGGTGCGCGCGGGTACGGGTACTGATTCGCCATGCTACCTTTGGACTTGGACTACCTCGGGTCTGCATTTTGTTTTTTTGATTGGCGTTTTTTTATTACTTTCCATCTCACTTCATACACGTCTCGTTGTTACACACTCCCAGTCAGTAGTTGTATGCTTTGTGCTCACAAACCCAAACCTCCAGCAGTGCATAAAATAGTGTTCAGTAGTAGTCATTCTTACCCTAAGCGCGGTTTCACCGTCATGTGTCATGCAGAAACTCACATTATCAGCAGCATTTGTACCAGTTTTTCGCTTTTTTTTCACGCTGCTATACAATATGGGACATTAGAGGGGAGAAAGAAGAGCAGTTATCAAAGTAACCGTCTCATCATCATGGGTAACACGGAGTTCCATGGTCAGTCGTGGGCGTTGTTCTAGAACTCGGGCAACTCCTGAAGGTGCATTGCAGGAGCCGGTGAAAAACCGGGACGGATGGGAAGGACCAATGGGGGGAGGCAGCAGCAGGGCCCAGACTTGACGATATGGACAGGGTTACCGTATGGAAAAAAAAAAAAGGTACACGCCCAGGCCTCATGGGCCTCATGTTTGTGGAGCGGAAAGATCGCTGGAACGCGCATCCTTGCGCGTCAAAGCGGTCATTGCGCGGACATGCGTTTTTAACCCAAACCCGTAAACGGCTTGCGCAGCAGCAGCACGCATAATACACACAAGAGATCGTACAACGTCACACACATTATCTCTGTTGACTGCTTTGTGCCAAGTTGTTAATTTGGGAGGGGAGGAAGGGTATCGTGAATGGGGTACAATGTGGTGGGTTTGGCTCTTTTTCGCGATCCAAGTACGTACAAGTACGTAGGGCGCTGGGCGGCTGTTTTTTTGTTTTTTTTTGGTTGGTTGGTTGTTGGGCGCTGAACTGAGCTGAGCTGAAGTAGAAAGAAAGCGTTCTAGGCCACTCTGCTTTTGCATGAGTAATGTGTCGTCTCGATGATATCGAGCGATACCCAGCTAGCGCGGCGTCATTATATTCTTCCTCGCTCCTCTTCTCTTCTATCGGAGGAGTTGGTGCTTCCTTTTTTTTTTTTTAAGCGCTTCTTCTTCTACTTCCTCGTCGTCGTTTGTCGTCTTGATTTGTTTGTTTTTTCTTTCTTTTCTTTTAATCTGAGCTCAGATTGTATTGTACGTATGTTAATGTTGTGGGTTATCGCGGTATTTGTTTTATTTAAGGAAAATGCCTCGATCAGAGTTCAACGTTCAACGTTCAACGTTCAAGGTAAGTGTCACGGTGGTGATTGGTACTGGTGAAGTTGAAATGGTACCGACGAACGTTCACTCATGCGTGGTTGCGTGGTTTTTTCACGTCGTCGCCGACATACCACACACATACGGACTACTTCTTCCGGGTTCGTCCGAATCTACCAAACCCAAATGCATAAATACTATATCTCCATTCAACGTCTATTGACACCGTGGTTGATAAAAACGCGCGGCAGATCGCGGGTGGTGGTGATTCACCACTACAGTACACTTTTTTGTCGTGGTTCATGTACCATGCACAACAGACACGTCGTTCGAGCGTGGACGGACGGGAACTGAACGAGAGGAGAATGAGAAGCTACGTCCGATATGCTGCAGTATGATGATGAACCTAGTAGATTTGCCCTTCAACTTAGTTCTTCCACTCCGGCCGGACAAGGACAAGAATAGAGCAAAAAAAACTATCCCGCACGTTCATATGATATAAATGATAATACTGATAGAAAATCTTTTTCTGTCCTCCAATATCCATCATCTATCTATCTCACTATCTCACTTTTTTTTAAGGTTGCAACAACCGTGACGGAACGCCTGTGTACAGGCTTGATGGCAGAGGGCTGTGAACAACATGCATATATTGCATGTACATGTACAGTACTGTACTGCGTTGCATTGATTGTACTTCAAGTCGTACCCCCCACTTTCTCGCCCAATTACTTGTATCTTCAGTCGGGCGGCGAGATATATGAAAGGCTTTGAAAAATGAACAAACGACGCCATAATCCTCCTTGGGTATGCTTCTTTTTTTTTTTTTTTGGTTGTTCCTTTTCGAAACTTCTGTTTGGGCCGTGGCGCGCGTGGTGTGGCGTGGCGTGGCGCGGCCATGCCATGATGATGATGGTTTGTGCACAGTTATAACTGTACATGGTAATATGGTACGCCTGTTTGCCCCCGATTGGCTGCTGCTGGAACACGGGTTGTCATCGTTTCCTTTTTTAGATAAGGAGATAGGCAAAGTAATGACGTCACAATCGGCCTTTCCGTCCCTCGAATTTCGATTCTCGAACTTCCGAAAACTTCTAGGCCCTTTCAGGTCCATTCGTCCAATGGGAATGATAATTCACAATCTTTCACACACACACACGCCCTTTTGCTGCTTGCGCAAAACCGACCCGCAACTGGGTGGATGATACGACATGATCGTGACCACCACACACACGACGCTCAAGCACACGCTTACGCCGACCGGCCCTTTCTTTTTTGGCCATTTTCGCAGATGGATTCACCGTAAACCCGTGCGCCCTATTCCGTGATTCGTCGTCCCCCAACGGGAATCCGATAATCCGATTACTGTACTGGGGATTGGGCACGCAAAACCGAAGGCGGGAAAATGAAAAGGTGGAAAAAAAGAAAGTTGTCAAAAAAAGAAACTGAGAAAAAAAATCGTGAGTGGTCGATAGCGAAAAACCCACAGGAACGATGAAAGTGAGCTTAGGTAGCTCGGAGGACACGGAAGACAAGATGTGTGCATGTGATGATGATGATGATGATGATGATGATACATGATGATCACACATGAAAAAAATGGCGGCGGCGCCCCCTGGAACTAAGCCACCTACGGACCCTTGAGCTTGAGAAAAAAAAAGCACCTAGACCCCGCGCCGGCCGAGATATGCGTGCGTTACGGAGCCCAGTGCTTTATAATGCCCGCGAGGCACAGAAGAGCGAGAAGTACGAAGAAAAAAAAAGATCAAGAGGGAGGGGAAGAGCCGAGCCAGGCTGAGGGCGTTGTGCTAGCTAGTAGTAATGCGCGCACGGAGGATATAGTCCTTGCGCGGAGATGTGACTTTTTTTTTCAAGAACATAGAGGAGTCGGCAGCGCAACAACGAACATCCGTGATCTGAAAGGGGGGCCAGCGCGGGGAAAGACTAACTGTAAAAGAAAAAAGGCTGGCGGGTTGACGAGGAGCTTTTTGTTGATAACTTGTGATAAGAGTCAGCAGCTAGGCTTTGGGTGACTCGGGTGTTGCCGAAGGATAGAGTACCAAGCAAGCAACGAGCGAGCACGAAGCGCGACCGCGACAGAGGCAAGCGGAGGCTTTTTAAAAATTTTCTTCGTATCACCGAGTAAGCAGCACCGTCGTCGATCGTCGATCTCAGTTAGGTAGATCCGAGCGCGTTATATCTGCTGTTCGCCCACGACGACTTTTTGGCTGTGACGCCGAGAAATGACTCGGAAATGTAAACGTTGTGTGGCTTTTATACAGTACGGTATGTGTTGCAGATGCCGGGATTATGAATGTGCGGTGCGGTCCTGGGTCATTTCGGTTTGCTCAGCTTTTTATACCAGGCGAGACCTTTATAACATATTATTACGCACCGTTGCAAGGTTACTCCGGTAGACACTTATAGCTGCCTATCACGACCGACCACACAACTTGTCCATGGTAAGGCTCTCCTGTATCTGTAGCGACGAAGGGCCCCCCCGTTTTCTCTTCTAGGTGGCTAATTTGCGGCGGTGGCGGTCGAGGTTGATAACACAACGCCACCGGTAATAGTTACGGTCGGTTGCCAGTACTGTGGGTGGAGTGCAGATATATATATACGCGATATAACATCCGCCAGAAGGAATTGCGCACGAAATGACCGCGTTCAAGGGATCACCAAACCACAGGCAGGCAGGACCCATCAAGTTTCGAAATCTTGGAAGCTGTCTGTCTGTCAAGCTGGCCAGAGAAAGAAAAAAAAACTGCCACTGCCACTGGGAGTAGAGTAAGGTAAAATGGTTAAAATTGAAGGTGATCAGCGCTTGGCCAAGAACCGAACTCGAGTTGCAACGCGTTCGGGTCCGCGGGCCGTTGTCTCCATTTTGGGGGCTGCCACACTGGTGCTGCAGATTTCGCCGAACTTGGACCGTTGTCTATGAGGTATATGTGTGTCCCTCGTCGTCGCTAATAGGGATCGTAGCATGCGCACGTGCGCGGTCGATTATCACACGCCTCCCAATGGCCCACGCATCCATCCCTTCTCCGACGCTACTCACCGCTGCCACTCGAGTAACCGCCTCTTTCAGATGCTTCATTTGCTCTCCGATGCTTTGCATAGCATAGATCGCCACAAGGAGCAGTTGTTCCACGTCCCACCCCTGGCACACACAGAGATCCCCCACTCCCCCACTC
>QLOT01001220.1:0-11956 GCA_003313875.1 Russula aff. compacta
AGAAGAGTCATGTAAAGCCGCACAGAACGTAATGGATGAAAGTGCCCAAGGCCTGCGAGTGTGCTCGATCAACGGCAAGGAGTGGAGTCGCTTTTCAAGGAGGAAAGCACGGCCAGGTAGTTCGTATACCATACAAGACGTTTGGCATAGAATTGGCTCGACGGTGTAAGTGGTATGGCCTCCGTGTGTTCAGTAGTCAAAAAAAAATAAAGGTGGCGGTGGCAATATTTACTGTGTCATCGCGATAATCTGGGAAGGTCAGGATGTGGTAAACGATGATGCATTGATGATGTTCATGGAAAGTGGGTCGGGTCTGTGAGGTGAAGATGCCACTAGCACCCTCTTCTAGAAACGCGCCACTTTCATCGCCGTAGAACGCGACGAATCGCCTCCGAGTCCGTCCCCATGTGACCCTCAATGCCCCCCACCTTCATCCATTTCTCCTTTCGTACGTTCAAAAGAATTTGTTGGTTAACTTCAAAAACATACGACACCATGGTCTGGTCGCATTAGAAGGGACTCGTGAGAAGATGCCGGCGCTGACGTGCACCATATGGGCGCGGCCTGGGAGGAATTGATCTCAGGACTCTCGAAACAGGGGAGGGGGGAGGGTTTACGCCAGTCCCAACCCGAAGTGGGTTGGCTTTCATAACTTTTCAATTTATCAAAAGTCGCCGGTCAGCTGATTTAAGATCAAACTTTTTTGAGAACCATGATCAAAAATTCATAATCTTTGAGTCGTAGTGCCACGAGGATAGAAGGGAAGTTCTGTGAAGTTCCGCAACCATGGGTATGCCCTCAACGTCATATGGAGAGATCCGTGATCATGATTTGTTTATGGCCATCGGATGAGATAGAGACACGTATTCGTCGAGACCCCACGTATTAGAATGCATCAGCCGGCGGCATTCTGGGACGGATACCCCTGACCTGACAGAGCGCCAGAGCGCTGCATAGTAGTTTCCAAGTCGGGAGCCCGACAGTGACAAAGCGAAGAAACTGCCTCGTCCAATCGGCTGTTTTCTTTAACTGCAGATACACGACAGAGACTCTGGCGCAATCAGGGGTAGAGTCGATATTCGTCTCCATTTGGGCCCTTGAGAGAGAATGCCAGCTGACCAGCACACCATTTCTAGGGGTCCGCTATAATGATCACTTGTATGGAACGACTTTGGTCTTGTCCTAATCCGTGAATGACACGCGAGGGCGTCCGTCAGTCGGAGGTACAGACAAATTTTGAGAGATATCGGATGTACTGGTCCACTGTCACTATTAGGTAGACCTTACCAGGGTCCCACAGTGTCAGCACGTGGTGTGCCGCCCTCGTCAGATGTACCAAAGCGCGAGGGTGATACAACTCGTACCACGGGCGTGAACGCGCCCATAACAGTACTGGTGGGTACATCCTGAGAGCACCCCACAAAATCACAATAGAATAAACAACCAGATTATGCCTGTTGCTAATGTCGTGACAGCAGCGACAATTGTGTCTTGGTAGCAGTGCAATGAACGTAATATGAAGTGTGTGGGGCAGATGACGAACAATATTTTTCGATGTTACGTGCCCACTGCCGGCCGACATCTAGATCCATGTAAGACGTCAACACTCTGACAATGCCCTATTAAGACACATTACGCGGGACATCGGATCCCGGTGCAGAATGCCTCGCGGTCAAAGTCCGGGAGATCACGGAACTATTCAGCTCAGCATGGTCGGGATCTCTGCGCTGTTGCGAATGTCCAAAACGACCGAGAAGGTCCGGGTGTGCAAGGGAAGACGAGCCTTAACGATATGGCACCCATACTAACGGCGAGACGCAAGGAGGCTTTGCTTCGTGATGCTAAAACATGGCTTTGTCGGTGATCTTCCCTTTGGCACCCAGTGCGTTTGAATTGGGCTCTACCCCAAACTAGCCAGACTGTGAGGGCGCTTGATACGAAGTTGGGGCATTGCCTAGAGGTGGGGTTGAGACCAAGTGACGTCAAGTTTGAGGGTAGAGGGAAAGGTTTGAGACACACAAAGCACGAGATGGCTGGAATAGTTCGGGTTAGGCCGGAACCTGTTTTGCGGAGCCTTCATTCTTTAGGGTACAATGCAGAGAGCTAGTTAGAGGGTCGACAGAGAGGACGGCTGGGGATTGAAGGGGTAGCAGATGGAGAACGCGTGCAGGTACGCCTTTCAGTCTCCGTAGACATGCTAATCAGTGGTGTAGCGCACGCCCTCAACACGTGCATCAGCGGCATTGAAGTGGAAGCGCAGTGGGGGCATAATGAAGGGGTGCCCCATACAGTATCGGCCAGCTGGCCTCCACGAATACAATACAGTGGTATAAGGTACGCTCTTGTCCTGTTGAATAAAAGATACCCGAGGCCCGACAGCCCTGAAAAAACGCTAGCCGAAACCATTCGATCACGGGCAGAAGTACAGTAATTAGCTTTGAAACGCTTGAAGATCATAAAAGACGCCGTTGATCATTGTGAATTTTAAGAGAGTGAAACGTGGACGTCAGACCTGGCATTCCTCCCTTTGGCAGCGGATGAACCAATAATACACGACCGACGAATTGGCTTGCGTGAGACCTACATATCAGTTCCTGGGAAATATATGGCCTACGGATGGGAATATTGAGGATCCGATGGATGGGTCCATGAACGTTCAAAACGTTCAAATTTCAAATCCTACGAGGGGACTTTTAGGGAGCTGTAAACAGCAAACCACGTGCTGGTGCCGCTGGCTCAACTGGTCGATGGTGTCCTATCTCTGTGCCAATATGACTGAGCTTGCGGAGGCTTCTGAAAAGAGAGTGATCGGAGAAGGACTTGGTGATCAGGCTTAGGCTTGCTCTCAAGCAAGCATAGGAGATAGGGACTCACACGCATGGCCTATAGTCGCCGTGACTGACGACATCACTATGACCTGACACGATCCTGGAATGACTGCGCAATCCTGGCAGGGCGCCTCTCAAACTCCGACTCAGGAATTTGACCGACTTCAGGCTACAGTATTAGCCTCTTTTGAGACATGGAAAGGCACTCATCAATGTCTCAAAAGACACACAGTCGAACCTCTCATAACCCATAAACTCGTTCTCCAGCTATCCAGGTAGCCACGGCCAAGGCATGAGTTATAAGGGGCTATGTCCTTTAGAAAAGTGTTGAATACAGTCTCAGGAATGTCTCCAGAGAATGGAAGATGCCCTTGTCCTCTATCATGATCACCCTGAGCTGTCCAAAGAGTGGGTATGAGTTATGAGAGGTTCGACTGTATACAAACAAATCACGTTTGGGCTGGACTCGAGTCTCATTCGACGTAAAATTAATGACCTGTTTGAATTGAAAAGTCTAGCCCCTCTGTACTTGCGAGCACTTACAATTCTCGGACTCACGCTAACGTCGGCCGTGTCCATTTTCTTTGGGCGCACAGTCCTCGGCTGTGAGCATCGTTTCCCTTGCCAGCGTCTGAATTTACTGTAGTTGGAATGGTCTAGTGTGATGTTGCGAATTGGCAGACGGTGACTCGGGAGATCTGCCACACATTCAAGTTATCGTTATAGCCCCCGAGGAACGGCAGTTCAGCGCGTTCAGCCACGAAGGGATAGATTCAACAGCATCTTTGTCACGTGCAGGTACTATGTGTCGTGCCTGTGACTAAATACTTCATTTCAATCCGTTTTCTCGTACATACCTTTACAGTAATCTGGCGATATCGATATCTAATACAGTACTACAACGGCAATAAAGCCCAAAAGACAAAATTGCGAACATAGGATGCACGGTCAAACGGAGTAGAACTGAAGGTGAAAATACAAACACCACTGATCAGGGAAAAGATCGAGAGGTGCGAATCGCGTAGACAGTCATGCCATAAAATGTCTGCAGTGGAATGAAGTTCGAGGACGTGTGAATGGATATGAGATAAGGCGGGGCGCATACTGCTTGAGATCCGAAGCGGTAGCCCAGCGACTCGGAGCCCAGTCATTGGCAAGGTGCGGTTGTGTGATGGCAATTCCAAGCAATTAGAAAACGACCACTATTTACCACGCGAGTCCCACAGAATGATGCGCAACTACTGTCGACAAAAGAAAAAAAACCAGGTCTTGAAAAAGGAGCGTGAGGATGGGGCGTAAACTCATCATCGGATCAAACCAGCGGCAGGCCGTTGTACTGGCTTCTTCTGACCGGACGAAGCGACCCGGCGCCGTCACTTTGTTCGCTATTCGGAGACGTTTGTATCACGGTCGCCGAGGGTGAAAACCCGAACGATCTCGGATACGTGGTCGTCGGGTCAGATGGGTTCTAACATGTCACATAAAACATTTTTTTACGCGCCAAACAGCCGCACAATAAACGCAGGGGGTAAGAAAGTGCCGAGTGCCCAGCATGTGTCAATATGGTACGCACATAGGACTTTGACTTGGAGGTGTCATAATCCGGCAGACCGAATGCCGCCGCCATGTGTCCCGCCTTGTCCATGTATGGGGATGGTTGTGCCTCTGCGCGCCTGCGCCGACGCCGGAGGTACCAGAGGATCAACCCAGTTACAAGTGCCGTGCCAACGACACCACCCACGGCGATGCCGGCAATTTGTCCTGCTTGTGGATTATCTTCCTTTGAGCTGGGGCTTGAGGAGCCGTGGGGAACTGCTGATGCCGTGGACGCCGGCGCGTTTGTTGAGGGTATCCCTGGGATACCTTCGGGTGAATCTTGGCGTAGAGGAAAATAATGGAAGAATGAGGGAGTAAATGGGGAAGATCAGGAAAAATTCTAACGCCGCCGCATCATGTGGACGGACTTACCACCCGCCTTCTGTGCCGCGGCGACATCCCAAGTGTCAGCAGTCTGCACCATTTCCGTCAAAAGGAATCCTCAGTGCCGTTAGAACGCAGAAACGCAGAGATGCGAAACACACCGTCGTCACGTTGAGATATGCCCAGTAAGGCACGCGTGTCCCGTTAGGAATCAACCTTGGATATCTAGTGCCGATGTTTCAGAAGAGGGCAACATGTGGAATTGGGACATCGGGAGTGGAAGTGCACCGACGTAGTAGGCGAAGACACAACACTACAATTGAAAGACCATGCGGACCACCTGGCAGAACGTCACTGTCACGAATGTTGCGTTGGACAAGCAGAACACCTACTGTATCCAGGATGACCCCTGACATGCGCTGCAGGCACTCACAAGCGAATAGAGAACGGTATTGCACTGGCACATATTATTACTTCCGGCGTCTGGGCCACGGTACAGATGACCAGACTGTAACTGAGGGATTTCGAACTCTGGAATGAGTGCCGATTTGAATTTTTTAGCAGAATGAGGTGCCATAACAAGGACAGGACTACATACGGCCCCCATTGCACGTTGCCTCCAAATCTGCGGCAACGTTGCAAGGGTTTTGACCCAGGCTGTTGTACGTCTTAGGGGTAGGGGGTTCAGTCAGGAATAGGGACGGGGGCCGAATGTAAACTGGAGTAGCAACTCACCCAATTCCATCCTGCGCTACAGTTCGGATAAGAGAGCTGCGCAAATGCGGGTCCCACGAGAATGGGGAGAAGGACTGCTACGTAAATTATCCTCATCCTCCTCTTTGCAGTAATGATTGTTGGGGAAAGAGGAAGGGAGGTGATGGAGGTGTGCGTGCAATCTGCATATAAGCACCGCTGCCTAGATGGCACCGGATGTAGCGCCCAAGGAGAAAAGTGCCCGTCCAGTCGGGGCTGACGCGCTGATGGTGGCCCACTTATGGCTCGTGGCACCCGAAGAACTACGCAGGTTGAGAGGCCCCGGCTCGACCAATGATCGAGACTGCTGCGATCCGGAAGCCAGTGCCCATCACTTGAACTTGGAGGACCGGCGAGGCCATATAAGTCAAGCCGCAGGTATTGGCGTCGGACGAAGAACCCACTTCAAATGGCGGTCTGCCAGAAGTTCTGGTAGAATGTGCACCGGGAAGCGCAAAAGTGAGTGGTTTCTGCCCCACCATCGGCTAGGTGTCACCCTTCTACTGGATCCGTCCGCATCGGCAAGGGCTGGAGATCAACCGACAAAGTGCCCAAAAGTGAACTGCTCGTTCACAAAGTCCGTAGCTTTCTTCCGGCGGGTTTGCAGGTCAGCTGCAAAACCACTCCTTTTTTTTCCTGAATGAATCGACGCTAAGCTTGGCCTCTCCCCGTTTGCGTGGCTTCACTGTGTGGTGAGGTGTCTCAAAAACCTCTTAATTGCCTGCTGGTGGGTTTGGGGCCGTGGTCATGGTGGAAGTTGAGAAAGACGAGAAAGGGTGAGTAATCCACGACTGGGGTGCATACCCTGAAATCTTACCGAGAACTCTTTCACCAATAACAATAGAACTCGACGATCGTGCTCGGATGATCGCTCGATTTCAGTCTCATCTTCGTCTCGCATGGTGCACCATGGCTGTGTGGGGTGATAGAAGATGAGATGGAATTTGTCTGGAAATGCACCACATGCTCGTGCCCGCACAGGTTTGGAGCATGTCTACAGTATGAATCTACAGAGTGCCTAGCAATTTCAAAGAGTTATTCGGCATTCGGTTACAGCTACCCGTCTACCCGAACTCGCTCATCTTGGTCCCCTCGGTCTTTCATGCACCCGATTCCAAGTCAAACATCAACTCTCTCACACGATACTACACCGGCGTGATTTCACGCCCGTGAAGCTGCTGGCAGCAACCCGCCTTGACTGCCAAGCCACTAACGCACCTCGTGGCTTTGTACCGCATGAGTGGGCTTCATTTGTTGTCATCACCGGGGCCAAGCTCCCAGTACAGTAGAGGTAATCCAGGGGTCAGCTTTACAACTCCACGAGGTGCTAGGTTGTTGTCCGTGGGACCAACCACCTCGTCTATAGCAACCAGCAGTTTCAAATTTCCCACCTCGGAACCTTTACCATCCGGCATCGCTCAGAGAGAGAAGTATTACAGTGGATGATGAGCTCAGTCTCGCTACGACCACGTATTTCAAGTTGTTGACAAGCGGGTTCCTGTTCAACCGGTAGACTTGATCGTCTGCCGGATACACTATTACAGCTTGACGACATCGACGCTGTGACGATGTCTCCGCTTTGGCGCCCGTTCGGCTACTCCGACCCCGGACCCAAAAATGCGCAGCCCGGAAGCTGCCGGGTCGTTACTTTCTCAAGACTTGCAACGTGCTTGACCCGTGTCCTGAGTTGATGAGTAAAATTTTACCAGTGGTTGATGGTCGTATAACTGTACTTGATCGGCAATCACATAAACCCGTAGCGAAAAAGCGGACAACCTATCGCGCTGCGACTTTCCTTTTTTTATATCTTTTTCCGGGTTAGCAGACACCGTGACAATTGGTAATTTCCAGGGGCAAACGATTTTCTTGAGGTCATCGACGATATGATTCCTGTCTAACCTATTGTTGAAAAGAAGCAGTATAGCCGTCGGAGACATTACGCACCCTAGACGAATATTGCTGGCCAACCTGGGCTGGGCCGCTGGCGGGACTCCTGAGATCCAGCCGCACAAATGCTACGTTTTCGAAGACTTCATCCATATGCCAGTCTCCCAACCCCCTTCAGTAGAGTTTCCAATGGTCTCGTCGCAGCGTGAGTTTGATGCAGGACAAATTGCCACCGCCACATTATCTTGGCATTCGATGACCACGGGCTGCCAAGCACTGATGGCACGTTCTCCGTAGACAATGCTTACAGGTCCTTGGGTGCAGCCAGAAGCGGGCCTAGGGCCACACCACACAGAACGAAAGCAAGTTCATTCAAGACGGCGTCTGAGATTGCAACAACGAACGGGCCGGGCAAGGGCGCGAGTAACGGGGCTCCACGGGGTATGTGGGCCTCAGGATACAGATTCGACGAGAGACTCTACCACCCGAAAGAGGAAGGGGAGAAGGGCTGTCGGTGCTGACCTTGGGTCCACTCTATGTCAACGCCGGCACATATCGACAAGTGTACGTTGATCTGAGAAATCTCGGAAAAACTTAATCGTTGTCTTCATCCAATACGTCAGCCCCCAGGGGGGTTCCAACTTGTGGGACAAACAAGCCAGAGAGACTCTATCTTGCATTGTGTCCTGCGGCCCCCTGCCTGCTTCAAGAACGAGCTCCTCCAAAGCGGAATCAGATTTGATGTCTATCCATCCGTTGGCGACTGTTAGATGGCCTTACCCTCGGGCGCAGACTGCGGAGCGAGAAGACTGCAGCAGAGTCACTCGGCCATCCATCACAAGGAGAGCCTAGGCTTCTCTTGCAAAGCACCCACTTCTTTTTGTCATGTAGAGGGGTACATCCCGACGCAGTCATAGATCCCAGAGTGGGCCAGGCAAGCAGGAAACATGAGGAGGGCAACAACCCCAACGCAGTGAGTCAGACCTTTTTGATGTGCAGTCAGTGGTCCTCTTCAAGAGTCCATGTCCCCCGCATGAAGCATTTGAGATGGATGACGGCCCATTGACATCGTGGTCGTAAAACAAGACCTAAACGGTGCTGGCAGGGGTGGACAAGAACAAGCCATGAGATCCATGAGAGACTACAGGACCCAGTGAGCGAGAGCACATTGCGTGGGCTTTGGTAGCGCTAGGTTTGAAGGGAGGGGGGAAGGGGAGCATCTGAATCTGACCCATTCGGCTCAGTCCCCCCCCCCCAACTGAAGCCCGAGCCCTCCATCCATCGGTGCCTTTTGCGTCTTTGCGCCCAGCTCCGAGTTTAGGCATCACCGTGCCATTGGGTCAGTCAACGACGGCGGCCGGGGGCAAAACCACACCTACGGATCGGCCCGGACAGGGCTTCAATGAGCGTCTCCGAATTGACAAGAATACGAGAGCAATGTTACCAAATTTTCTTTTTCATTTCCTAACCAGGTGCGCCCGTCGAGGCCGTTGAGGAACCGGCAGATTGGGAAAAATTTGGTTTGGTTTCTCTGCCTTGGGAGGTCAGGCTAGGCCCACAGTGAAGCTGCAACGTCATCCTCTCGACTGAGAGGCACCGTTCGCCCCAAACATGGGACCTTCGCAAATTCTAATACTGCCAGGTTACAGCGCATAGCGCACGAGCCCCTGCGGTTAACCCTTTGCGGAGTCCCCGCGCCGGTTTGGCCTAACTCCGCTGGGATAAATATACAATATACGTTATTTGTGTGCCTTATGGACCGAGATTGTGTAAGGTAAGGTTTATAAAAGGGTTATCTGGAATCTCGACCTGTCCCTTAAAAAGGAAGCAGGCAGCTCGGCTTGTGTTCCAGGAACGCACATTTGATCTTGGCTTGGACCATCCCTTCCCGCGGGAACGAAGGGGAGGAGGGAAGAACGCTGCAGTGGGTACAAAGGCTATTGTAATGCGGCCTGTAATCTCACAGTTTTACACGCCCAGCTTCCCTTCCCACACACATTTGTCTTGCCGCTTTTCTCCTTGTCAGCCCAAATCAAGGGCGTTGCATTTCCACCCCTGACGGCCGTCATGAAAACAGACAAATCCGAGCCAGTTCGACACAAATCCGATAATTCACTGACGTCCGGAAAGCGCGAACATCGGCTCATGCCATAAATTATATGAGTAAATGGGTTCAAAATTACACACGCCTGGACGCCTTGGGCCACTAATACACCTGACAGCAGCCGTCGGAGTTGTCTTCACCACCCCTTCTCGATGACATTACAATTCACGTTCCCAATGTGGTGGTCCAAGTACTCACGGGGTCCTCCCAGGAATTTGACAAAACGCGTCCAGCTACTTGGTGCATCGAAACCAATCTCCCGTCTTGGCTGGCCCAACTAGGGATAAATCCTTAATCAAAAGTTGAGTTCAGGGTTTGGCCATAGGTGGCAGCGGGCTGCCAGTTGGAAAGCCGTCCGCCACTTGGCCGATACCGCGAGGCAACGGCACCCACGTCAGAATGGGACTCTTTGAATCAAATATGTGCAGTAAGGAGTAAAAAAACGACGTAGATGTCCACTGGTGCGGTGTTTCATTGAGCTTGACAGTGACAGGGATGACTGCTTCCACGCATATGTTCAAAGACAATATGCGCACCCCCAAAACGTTGCCAGGACGCGCGCCCAACCCGTCTACGCCCAACCAATATTCCCGCCGTCATGAGTGCTACTTCCCATGGGGACCGGTGAACCATGGGAGTGGGTGAGATGGGACCCACATATCAAAGGGATCCTAGTGTTCACACTGGCATCAAGCCACCATCGCGATCGGCATTTCTGCCTGTATTGGTTGCTGTATGTAAATCCCCTAATCTAGAACACTGCAAGCCTCTTTCAGAATGACTTCATACAGTCGATAGACGAAAAAGTCCAAGGATCCCTCCGGCTTTGAGTGTGGCGCCCACATAGGAAGGCAAGATATAGCTTTCATTGGTTTCACCAGTTTCTGCAAATTGCACTTTTGCGGCGCATTTACAGCAGACTTGCATGACTTGTGGACGGATACACAGTACCATCTACCTCGTAACACTTATGCACAGCGGATTCGGGTGACACAGAGTATACGCAAATCTACTCTTTTACTACACATACTGCATAAACGCATCAAGAAGTCACCAAGATCTTCCCTCACTGCGACATAACACACAACATCACTAGTTGCTTACATCGCCAACACCAACTCATACTATTCCACAGCGAAGATCCGCAAACAAAGAATCAAAATCCAGGAAACAACACATTAACCGATCTGAAAATATCTACACCGCGTTGTATGAAAAGCACTACCCAATGATTGGTGTTGTCCATCGACCATCCTTTGACAGTCAGTCAGCAACAGTCATCACCTGACGTTTTTTATTGTAGTCAGCTTTGGGCGTAAAGTCCGCTATGATAGGGAATATCCCTACCTCCAATGGTGAGACATAACGGAAGACGCTTCATTGCTTGTAATCACCACCCCTCCAGTTGGCATTTTTCCGTGGGGCAACATCCTCGGGAGTCTAAGAGGGAGTCAGGTCATAACAACGACCAGAGGCAGAAGAGTACTAACGGGAGATGCAACCACAAGGGCAGCGAGAACAAGTGCGCAGAGAGGAGCGAGGAGGAAACGCATATTGAGAGTGGAGCGAGGAATGGGTAAAGAGTTTTGATGGGTTACCGCGATACGGGACTCAATCGTGTGGAAAGGGCTTTCAGTTCACGGTCCCCTTATAAGTGACGCATTGGCGCGCAGGACGTCTGGATTGGGACGCATCACGGAACCTGGAGACGACAAACTGGGCTATTGCATTATCCAATCCGTACCTTTCCACCCTTCATTTCCGGTTAGCACATAAAGGTACAGTGACAGATCCACACCGGTCGTACTCCACACGCACCGCGTTGTGTAAACGCTTCCCTCGGACAAAACAAGGATAGGATGGTTGTCGTTCGCCGAGCTCCATGGGCCCCACAACCCAAAAAAAAAACATGAAACTTATCTCTCCTGCGCCGCTAATAGTAAAAAGTTGTTATCAGCTCCCATGTCGACATCGTTCTCACGTGCCGTGAGTTTGATTAAGGCAAAATGTGATAGGCATTGGCCGTCACCCTTCAACTGTCATCAAAAAAAAACCCCATGAATGGCTTGCCGTACGATTGCGCGATTGCGAGCTCCGCAAATAAGGCACACGTCTATTCGGGGGCGGAACCTGAAAATGGTAGGCACCAGGAAACACTTGCTATTATTTCTGTATATGGCGGCCGCTGTGTTGATCTCCGGCCCAAATGACATCGGCAAACGAAGGATTTCCCAGTGGTCGAGGGGTCCCCTCGGGTATATTAGGTTTTCATTATTAGGGATCTCCCACCTCCGTCCTCGAAGGTGAAGAGGGTTATCGCCAAGCCCCGACTGCGGCGGGCGGCAACATCGACGCGTTTTTTTACCTTTACAGCCCAAAGACCTTCTTCCCACCCAGGACTGGGAGTCTGGGGTGGGGCTCGACCACTTTTGATGGTTTTTGCCCAATCTCCGCCGTGGGCCAA
>QLOT01001222.1:0-10855 GCA_003313875.1 Russula aff. compacta
TATTCCTACCCAAACCCATGCCCAACCCACCACCCATGGCATGGGTGGTGGGTTTTGTGGGTATGGGTGTGGGTTGGCCTCAAGCACCCATGGGTTCACCCACGCTGATCACTAGAGGTCGTGTGCTGCCAATTTGTCTAAAATCCTGTGGACGTATTGCCGGTGCCTCTGTCTGTGCTGTTGTTCGGTTTCGTGAGGGAGTTTTGCCGTGTGTATTGCCAGATCGTCCATGTAGACCGAGAGCCATCCCTCTCCTACCTCTGGTCTGAAGATTGTATTCATCATCATTTGGAAGGTTGCGGGTGAGTTGGTTAGTCCGAAGAACATAACTGTCGGTTCAAAGAGGCCTTCTGGGGTGAGGAATGCTGCTTTCCATTCATCCCCTTCCTTGATTCGGATGTTGTTGTACCCCCATCGTACATCGAACTTTGTGAAGAGGGTGCAACCACTGAGCCGGTCTATTACTTGGGGAATCAGGGGTGAGACGTTTCTGTTCCTTTTTGTCCATTTGTTAAGGGGTCTGTAGTCTTGTACCGGTCTTAGTTTACCATCTTTCTTCTTTACGAAGAAGAAATTGGCTGCATAGGGGGACTTCAAGACGCGAATTGTCCCCCTTTTTAAGTGGTCCTTGACGAATTTGTGGACCTCTTCCTTCTCTAATTGTGTGAGGGGCAGCAGCCGCCCTGGCAGTGAAGCTGGTGCCCCTGGCAGCAATTCAATGGCATGGTCCCAGACCGTGTATTGAGGGAGTCTCTGGGATTCCTCCTCGCTGAATACCTTCGAGTGTCTTTGATACTCTTCTGGTACCCTGGCTTCTTCTGTTTTGCCCACGGTGCCAATGGTGATTCTCCCCATGAAATACTGTGGCTGGTGCCTCTTTACCGGTCGTGGCATATTTTTTGTCCTCGGGGCATACTGCACTTTAGCCGCATTTGGAGCCGAGAGGATGATGGGAAGGTGGCTCATGTCAATCCATCCCCTTTTCCAGTCGATCTTTGGTTGGGTGGCTGCGAACCATGGGTACCCCAGGATGGCCTTGTGGTCTCCTAGGTCTGATAGGAAGAACCTGTGGTTCGTTCTTTGTCCTCCGGTTTGTAACTGCAAGTCTGTGTAGTATTTGAGCGACCCGCTTTTATTCAAAGTGCCATCCACATTGAGTAGGGGTCTTGGCTTGCTTAATCGCTTGATGGGTAGCCTAAGCCATCGCGCGTAGGACAGATTCATGAAGTTTTCTGTGGCTCCTGAGTCCACTAGTGCTATTGCTTCGGCTCTTTTCGCGATCGATCGTGTGTAGAAGCGGACTGTCATTGATTTTCTATTTGACATGTACACATCGTCGCTATTGATCCACCTGAGTAGTGCCGATCCTATCAGGCTGTGTGAAAATCCTCTGAGGCTCCCATCTCCTTTGCCAAGCGCTGCTGGTCTTCCACAGTCATCTTCTGAAGATGGGCACGTACAGTTGCCACCGAATCCTCCTCGGCATCCTCCATTTCCTGGTCCTCGTCAAAGTCGATAAGGCTGACTTGGTTGGCTGGATTCTTTCCATTCCACCTTGTATTCTGGAAGGCCTGTTTGGGTTTACTGGGGCAGTTTCTGGCGTAGTGGCCTACTACTCCACAGTTGAAACACGCGTTGGCGTCCCCGAAGCTAGTTAAGTTTCCTCGGCTGCTTTGGCCTTGACGCCAGTTTCCTCTTCCTCTTCCCCTCCAATTGGTGGGTGCACGCCCCCTGCTCAGATCCATAGGAACCGGGATGTTGTTCATGGTTCTAGGGGCGTTGGAGGAGTTAAATGGGGGGCGTGGCGTGGGTCTCCATTGGTTGCCTTGCCATCCTCCTGCGTTGAAGAAAGGGCGCTTGGCCGGAGGGTTGAGGCTACGATACGCGTTTCCTGTACTGAGGGACCTTAGGATCCCTTCGATGGTGGTCTTTGCCTGAGTCATGAGCTTGATTCGTTCTTTCAGCTCCATGTAGGTGGTTGGGTATGGCGGTACTAGGGCTTTTTCGATCGTCTCCCGTGGTATTCCCCTCAGGAACATATTGAAGGTTTCCTTGCTTCCTACGGTATAGTTCGCTTTTCTAATGAGGCTTTCGAATCTGGCGACGTATTCATCATATTTGTTGCCATTCATCTTCAGGTCCATTAGCTGGGTTCTGGCCTTCTGCACACTTTGAGTGTCTTGGAACTGATCCGCGAACTCTGTGAGGAACTGATCCCAGAGAGCCGGAATGTTGTCGGCTGGGAGTGTGAGGCCGTCCAGCCAGGTCCCCATATCCCTGACCCATTGCGCTGGTTCTTCTCCCTTGATTAGTGTGAGGGTGAACGCGGCTCTCTTATAGGGGGAGTCATATCCTGCTACTCCATGGTTGACTCGGAAATATGCTTTGACCTCCTCGATGAAGTCGTCTGCCTTGGTTCTGTCTCCAGTGAAGACCTGGGGAAGTTGTCCCATAGCCTTGACATCGGCTGGGACTTGTACTGGGACTTGTGCGACGGCTGGCTGTCCTGGGCCTCCTGGGCCTCCTCCAGGTCCTCCTGGTCCTCCAGGGCCTCCTGGCCCACTTGGTCCTCCTCCAGAGGGGCCTTTTCTTAGAGCTTGACGCATGCTCTGCTGTAGCCTTTCTGCTACTGTTACATTTATTTGTGCTGGTTGCGTGGCGGCCGCTGTGGCCGCATGAGTCGCCGTTTGGGTTTGTGTGGACATCGTCTGGATAATGCTAGGGATCGGGTTGCCTTCTGGTAAGGGTCCTAGGGGAATTTCCGGAGCTGGATGGAAGGTTCGGATCGGCGTGTGTGTGTGTACCGGTGTGTTGTGTTCTGATGCAGTAGGGCTGCTTTTTAGCCCCTCTTGGATTGGTGCAAGTCTAATCTGCTTGTCTAACTCTTGATCTTCTTCGTCTCCTGATGAGAGTACGTCGGCTGCTGACTCTTCGATATCGTAGTCGTCGAGCTTCCTAAGCCGTTTTCCTAGCTTGTAGTGATCTTGCTCGTCGTCCCAGTGGACGTTGTACCAGCTGTTCTGGTAGTAGCAAACTTGTGGGGAGTTTTCCAAGACTCGCAGCTGCTGGTCTAGTAATACTAGGATGGGGTGTTCTGCGTTGTTACGCGGATGGGATAAGTCGATCTTCTGTACTTGCGAGTTAGGTCGTCCGGTTGTGGCTTCTCTCCAATGGACGATAGTTCCCTCTTTATTGGAACTGCTAGCCGTGGTGAAAAGAAGTTGAGTCTAATGTCACCGCCAAGGGTCTGACAGCAGCAAAAGACTATAGCTAAGACTCTGTAGTGTCTTAGAAGACTAGTAGAGATAGACTGGGTTCCCGCTTGCTGCACCAGTATGCAGTAGCCACCCCTTAGAGTAGAGAACAGATGGAGGGTAAAGTCACTGTATAGACAGGAGACTCAACTTGCCGGTACAAGGTAACTACAGGTAGCTATTTATACTGGTAAGGGGATCCTAGGATCCTGAGGCTGTATACAGTAACAGAACAATAGGGCCGGACTGGGAACAAGGGAGATGCCAAGAAGAGAACAAGGACTACGACTAAAGGAGTAATCAACAGGACAATAAGTGTCCTGGGGAGCATGTGATTCCCAAGAACAAAGGGAACCATATGTAGGGGCGTCACGAGGACGAAGTGTAGTCAATAATATAGTACAGTGCCTCAGGCGCACACAAACGCAAACGGTCTAAACAGACTCTGGGCCGGTTCCCCAACTTACATGAGCGCGAGCAGTTGAATGCTCACCCAAGGCCGGTTACATTAGGCTTGCACCAATTCAAGAGGGACTAAAGACTAGCCCTACCGCATCAGAACACAACACCCCAGCACACACCTATACACTGATCCGTACCTTTCACCCAGCTCCAGAAATCCCCTTAGGACCCTTACCAGAGGGCAACCCAATCCCTAGCATTATCCAAACCATGTCCATTACACAAACAGCGACTCATGCGGCTACGGCAGCTGCCACACAACCAGCACAAGTGAATCTTACAGTAGCAGAAAGGCTACAGCAAAGCATGCACCAGGCTCTAAGGAAGGGCCCCTCAGGAGGAGGGCCAGGAGGACCAGGAGGACCAGGAGGACCAGGAGGCCCTGGAGGAGGCCCAGGCGGCCCAGGACAACCAGCCGCTGCACAAGTTCCAATACAAGTCCCAGCCAATGTCAAGGCTATGGGACAACTTCCCCAGGTCTTCACTGGAGATAGATCCAAGGCAGATGACTTCATCGAGGAAGTCAAGGCATACTTCCGAGTCAATCATGGAGTAGCAGGATATGACTCCCCATACAAGAAAGTAGCGTTCACCCTCACCCTAATCAAGGGTGAAGACCTGGCACAGTGGGTCAGAGATATGGGAAACTGGCTAGACGGCCTCACACTCCCAGCAGACAATATCCCAGCCCTCTGGGAACAATTCCTCACAGAGTTCGCAGATCAATTCCAAGACACCCAGAGCGCGCAGAAAGCCAGAACCCAGTTGCGAGACCTGAAAATGCAGGGCAACCGCTATAACAAATATATTGCCAGATTCGAGAGCCTTCTCAGGAAGGCCAATTACACTGTAGGAAATGAAGAGACCTACAATATGTTCCTTCAAGGAATACCACAAGATATGCTTGAAAAGGCGCTGGCCCCACCATACCCTATGACCTACATGGAGCTAAAAGAACAGGTCAAACTCCTCACTCAAGCCAGAACCACTATTGAAGGCATTGTGAAGTCCCTTAGCACAGGAAATGCATACCGAGCCCTCAACCCCCAGTTCAGGCATCCGTTCTTCTTGAACCAAGGAGGAGGGCAGAACAACCAATGGAGGCCTATGCCTCGCCCTCCGTTCAATTCCTCCAATGCCCCTAGGACTATGAATAATGTCCCGGTCCCTATGGACCTCAGCAGGGGGCGTGCACCCAACAATTGGAGAGGAAGAGGAAGAGGAGGAAACTGGCGCCAAGGTCAAAACAGCCAAGGAAATGTAGCCAGCTTTGGAGATGCTAACGCATGCTTCAACTGTGGAATAGTAGGCCACTTTGCCAGAAACTGCCCCAGCAGGCCCAAACAGGCCTTCCAGAATACGAAATGGAATGGGAAAATTCCGGCCAACCAAGCTAACCTCATTGACTTTGACGAAGACCAGGAAATGGGAGATGTTGAAGAAGACTCGGTGGCAACCGTATGAGCCCACCTCCAGAGGATGACGGTGGAAGACCAGCAGCATCTAGCAAAGGAAATGGGAGCCTCAGAGGATTTTCCCACTGCCTGATTAGATTGGCACTACTCAGGCAGATCAATAGCGACGATGTGTACATGTCAAATAGAAAATCAATGACAGTCTGCTTCTACACATGATCAATTGCAAAAAGAGCCGAAGCAATAGCATTGGTGGACTCAGGAGCCACCGAAAACTTCATGAACCTTTCATATGCATGATGGCTTAAGCTACCCATCAAACAACTTGCCAAGCCAAGACCACTGTACAACGTGGATGGGATGGAGAACAAAAGCGGGTCGCTCAGATACTACACAGACCTTCAACTACAAACTGGCATGCAAAAAACCAATCATCAGTTCTTCCTGTCAGATCTAGGAGAACACAAAGCAATCTTAGGATACCCATGGTTTGCGGCTACGCAACCCAAGATTGACTGGAAGAAGGGATGGATTGACATGAGTCATCTCCCATAGTCCTCTCCGCCCCAAACGCAGCCAAGGCACAATATGTCCCCAGAACTAGGAATGTACCACACCCCATCACCCGCACCAAACTACAATACTATCTAGGAAGGATCACCATCGGTACAACAGAAACCAGCAAAGCACCAACAGTACCAGAAGAATATAAAAAACATGTGAAAGTGTTCAGCGAAGAAGAGTCCCAAAGACTACCACAATATACAGTGTGGGACCATGCCATCAAACTTTTACCAGGAGCTCCAGCATCGTTGCCAGGAAGGCTGCTCCCCCTCACACAGCTGGAGAAAGACGAAGTGCACAAGTTCATCAAAGAACACTTAAAGAGAGGCACGATCCGAGTCTCTAAATCCCCCTATACAGCAAACTTCTTTTTCGTAAAAAAGAAAGATGGCAAACTAAGACCTGTGCAGGACTACCGACCCCTGAACAAATGGACGAAGAGAAACCGGAATGTTTCGCCCCTCATTCCCCAAGTCATAGATCGTCTCAGCGGGTGCACGCTGTTCACAAAGTTCAACGTCTGTTGGGGATATAACAACATCCGGATCCAAGAGGGAGATAAATGGAAAGCTGCATTCCTCACACCAGAAGGACTCTTCGAGCCGACTGTGATGTTCTTTGGCTTAACCAACTCCCCTGCAACCTTTCAAACGATGATGAACACAATATTCTGACCAGAAGTAGGAGAAGGATGGCTATCGGTGTACATGGACAACCTGGCAATTCACACAGCCAAACTTCCCCATGAATCGGAAGAGCAACACCAGCAACGACATTGACAACTAGTCCACAGAATCCTAGACAAACTGGCAGCCCACGATCTCTACTTAAAACCTGAAAAATGTGCATTTGAGAAGGACAAAATTGAATACCTAGGAGTCAACGTGGGGAAAGGGCGGCTGCAGATGAAAGCAAACAAACTGAAAGGGGTGGCAGATTGGCCGCAGCCCAAGAAAGTCAAAGACATACGAAGTTTCCTAGGCTTCACAGGGTACTACCGGTACTTTATCCCCCACTACTCGAAAATTGCACGACCTCTCTTAGATCTCACAAAGAAAACCACTCCCTGGCACTGGGACGAACCACAACACAGAGCCTTTGAAACCCTAAAAACCCTCATGTGCAGCAGTCCTGTGCTTAAACAACCAAACTTTGAAAAACAATTCGTATTACAAGTGGACACATCAGCATACGGCCTGGGGGCCGTACTCTCGCAGGAGGGAGAAATCACTACACCAACTCTAGCAAAACGGCACAAACCGGCACTCCACCCAGTCGCATACTACTCAGCCACCTTCACACCCACCGAACGAAACTACGACATCTATGAGCGGGAACTGTTAGCCATCATGAAGTCGTTGGCACATTGGAGGCAATACCTGGGATGGACAAGGATGCCCTTCATTATCCACACTGACCATGCCAACCTACAATACTGGAAGTTGCCAAAGAACCTGAACAGGAGGACAGCCAGATGGCATGCAGACCTCCAGAAATATGACTTTGTCCTTGAATACATCCCAGGGAAAACCAATGTCACAGCAGACGCGCTCTCCAGACCACCAGGAGCAGACCTCAGAGACAAGAACAATAAAGCGATCACCATCTTTCCCCCAGAACGAATTAGCACTATCAAAACAACTCCCACTACCGCGCGGGGTCAGACAATAGTCCCCAATGTGAAAGAACTAAAAAGGGCCATTGTATCACATGCCCACAATCATCCTACAGCAGGGCACCCTGGGAGAGATGAAACCTTAAGAAAAGTACAGTCAACACATTGGTGGCCAGGAATGAAAACCTGGATAGCGGACTATTGTCACCAGTCGATACCATGACCTTAGCGAAGTCTGAAATAACAAGTCAAACACTCGCAAGTCCCACTTGCGAGGAAAGGTAAACAAGCCACGAATCTCCCCCTGGGATGACTAGGTCACAAACGCTGTATTCTCCTAGCTGAGGAGGCATACAGGGTGGACAGGAGACTCAACTTAGAGAGTCTCCAAGCCCAGCACCTAATGCGCTTATATACCCTCGGCCATATGGGCCGGTAGTCCGAACTATAGTATAGTAATGCGACAGTAGTAAGCGTACAGTAATCAGGAACAATAAGAAAGAACAATCAGTAAGCGACTAGACTGCTCACAAAGCAGAAGTCCTAATCCAGCGCACTGACTAAAGCGCTGACTGATGCTGAGTGATACTAAAGAGCTTCCAAAGCTCTTACTCATCGCCTCTGACTAACCGTTAGTCATGCACAGTCATCCTGCTTACTCCAGGGCTCTGTCTTCATCATCCTGCTCCTAGGGCATCCTAGAAGCCATAGTCCATGCGGTATCGCATGCGCCGGTGTAAGGATCGTCCTTACCTTGCGCTCGGATCGCACCGGACCGTGCCTCCCGGAAGCGCCTTGTCGCGTCCTGAAAACCAACATCTTTCCACCCCTTCTTCTTGCCCTACCTCCCAGTCTCACCGACCTCTTCCTCTCTCCCTTCTCCCGTGCTCTGTCTACCTCTTTCTGTTGCCTAGCCTCCCACCGCTGTCGCCCGGCCCCGTCTCCAAAAGCCTTGCATCGGTCCCTCGACTCCCTCTCATCCGTCTCGCCACCCAACCACGCGAGTCGTGCGACGACCACGGCCCTGCGACTCACCCCGTTCATGTCGCAGCGCTCAGCCCAGCGGACTTCATCATCCCTCTCTTTCATGAGTCATCTTTCCCTTTCATCCTCCTTTCCCTTTCATCGCCTCGTTCCCTTCGTATCGTCTTTCAAGTTCCACCCAACTGCTGTTCCTCGCATCGTTGGCTTTCGCCTCGCCCCTCTCGTGCCGTCCCCCGCGTCGCTGGCTCCGTCCCAGCCGCCTCCGACCCCACTTGACCTTTGTTCGAGTGGAGCCGCATAGACCACGTCGCCCGACTTCATCGGCCCCGTGTCGTCGCCGGTCAACCCGATTGGAGTGCCGTGGATGGATTCTGGTTCCGGTTTCTGCTTAGTTCGTGCGCCCGCTGTTTCGTCGTTCATCTCCCTTTGTTCTCTCCCCTCTGTTCACTCTATGATCTTACCTACCATTCTCGATCCTCTTTCATGCCACCCATCCCCTCCTACGTTACACCTTGGGTCTGCCTTCATACGATACGTCTTGGACGGCCACTTTAGCTACAGGCTCGGATGTATATAAACTCACCCGTTTGATTGCTGCCAATGTAGACTCGTTGAGCGCGCCTGCGCCTTGTTCTCCTCCTCTCGTGTGTCCTTAAGACGGTAACGGAACGCGTCCGTATCTTCTCACTCACACTCAGACTCCTCTCTCTTTACCAATCCTGCCTCGTCCGAATCCGACCCTCCCTCGCCTTTAGGGTCTCGGCTTCCTCTTCTCTTGTCTCCTTGGTTCTTCTCTGGTCTACCTTTGCTTCCCGCGGTCGAACGCAACGTGCGCGTAAGCTGTTCACCGGACCGTGACCGCATAGCCGGTCCGCGCGTGCCGAATCCTGTCCTGAACGTCCATGATCCTCAACTTACCCTTGATCATGCCCTCAAAGACCACACCTGGCCTTATCCTTGGGTCTAACCTTGACTCCTGATGTCCCCGCGGTTCACGTAGCCCGTTGGCTAGCCGTGCCGTGACAACTATGTTAAAGGATGCGCGACCTGCCAACAGTCTAAAATCCTTACTCACAAAACAAAAGTCCCACTATTTCGCATCCCCACACCCAAGGAAACAAAACCCTTCCAGAGCATTGCCATGGATCTCATCACTGGCTTACCCCTGCGTAACGGGCTGGATGCAATTCTCACCATCGTAGACCAAGGATGCTCATGTGCGGCAACCTTCCTGCCATGCAACACCTCCATCACTGGACCAGGCATAGCCTGGCTATACCTGAAACACGTCTACCCATGGTTCGGGCTCCCCAAGAAGATAATCAGCGACAGAGATCCGCAATTCACCTCACACTTTGGGAAAGCACTCACAAAGCAACTAGGCATCCAACAGAATCTGTCCACAGCATTCCACCCCCAAACCGACAGACTTTCTGAGCGAAAGAACCAATGGGTAGAGCAATACCTGAGGTTGGTAACGGTGGGACAACCCAAGGATTGGACAGAGTGGCTCCTGGTTGCAACAGCAGTACACAATAACTGAAGGAACACCACTACGGGACTGTCACCTAATCAAATCCTCTGGGGATACGAGCCGCCGCTGCACCCAGCTGACAGCACCCCCACAAATAACGAGATGGCGGAAACGAGGGTACAAATGATGAAGGAAGCAAGGGAAAGGGCCATTGAGGCCATCAATCAGAAGGCACAAAACATTCCATCAGCCCAGTTCAAACCCGGAGATCAAGTGTGGCTCGAAGCGACCCACCTGAAACTCCCACATCAAGGGTCCAAATTGAACCCAAAATGATACGGCCCTTTCAAGATACTAAAAGAAGTATCCCCGGTTGCAGATCTACTTGACATTCCCTCCTCGTGGCAGATTCATAACATGTTTCACGCTGGCCTCCTTACCCCATATAGAGAGACAAATGCACATGGCCCAAACTTCTCCCAACCACCACCTGACCTCGTGGGAGAAGAGGAACAATACAAGGTGGAGCAGATCAGGAATCACCAGTTCCATGGGAGAAGAAAGACCCTGCAAGATTTGATAAAGTGGCGGGGCTACCCTGAAAGTGACAACACTTGGGAACCAGCTGACCAAGTGTTCGCCCCGGATCTCCTTCGGGAGTATCACAAACGCCAGCCTTTGAACAACTTAAAAGGGAAGCAGAAACCCCCGGCAAAAGCAGCAGCTCTCACAGCTTCTACCTCCACCTCGCCCATCATTGCCCTCACAAAAGAAGAACTAACATGTCTGCGCCATCATCTACTACATCCCCACTCCCAGTCCCAGTGCCCCGTCTCCCTGGAAGCCTTGAGCCAACGGAACTCGAGCATCCAGGAGAGGAGACTCCTGTATCAGCGACCGCTAGGGCCGCCCCGGAGCCTCTCTCCATCCCTGCCTTTACCCTCGCCCCCAGCCATATCCCTATCCCAGGTGCGTTCCATGACCTGGAGACCAACGACCACTGGGAGGGACCCCTCTCCCCCTGTTATGGACTGGTACCTGTACTATTATTTTCTCCGGACTGGTTCTGCTTACGTCATGCTCTCCT
>QLOT01001223.1:0-12651 GCA_003313875.1 Russula aff. compacta
CTCTTCATTACGTTGTGATGCAGCCTTTGAGATGAGTTTACGGTGCAGTTGAAGGTGCTGCAAAGTCCAACATATGGTGGCAATGGAGACATGGAGGTTACGATTGACAGAAAGCTTTTCCTGGATCTCGTCAAGGTAAAGACTTGAGTTGGCCTTCAGTATAGACCTCAAATAGGCCCTATCCCCGACACTGAGCTCAGATGGGCAGCCCCTTTGAAGGGTGTATGGCTTGGTGACTTGATTATATTCACGATGAAGGCTGACAACTTTTGAAACCAGGCCAACTGAGACTGAGGCAAGCTCTGCAACCTCTTCCATGGTAAGTTCATCATCATGGTACCATGAGACAATGCGTTCCTTTATGTCCCTTGAAAGAGGATGAGGCATGGTTGTGGTCAAACGCTGCATCAGTTGAATGTCACGTCAAACACTGCTTGTGTCACACTAGTCACGTCACTTGTCCAAAACAAGTAGGGAGAAAAAAACGCGTTTTCACAGAATTATGCAAACAGCTGTAAACACGTACACACGAAAAGTAAGAAGCTAGACACATTTTTCCCATTACATGCGCTAAACCCTAACCCATGGCAATAAAAGTTGGTCGTAGTCACGTGGATTACATTTCCCCTGAACTGCAACGTGAACTTACCCCATTTTGCACAGCATTAGACCTGCCTGGCTGAACTGTAAGTTTGCCAGTCTCACCCTTGGCCTCAACATCTAACATTGAAGCCTCCCTAATCCATGAGCCCTCACCAGTATGTCCAGGTTATTCACAGCATTCATAACCGAACTAGCTAACAAAGAAGTACATCGGCACAGCCGAAACCCGGCTCGCCGTTTGTTCACGATACTATTCAATAAGAAAGCTTCGCTCCCCACTGCCTTTCCAAAGACAATAGATGGTCGTCCAGGAGGCTCAAATAAATGGAAGTCTTTTTTACGCAACTCGGAAGGATCAACAAGACAACCCATCAGAAAGCCATGTAAGTCTTGTGCGGAGCATTCACACACCGACTGACTGATATACGATGCAGGCCGTGTGACAATCAATATACTCCCAGACGATGTCCTCCTTGACATATTCTACTTCTGTCAGACTGACGTACGACGCTACACCATCGGCATTTTCTGAAACTGGGAAACGCTAGTGCAAGTATGCCAAAGATGGCGATACCTCGTGTTTAGCTCACCGAAGCGTTTGTGCCTGCAACTTGCCCCCAAGCATAGAGATCCTGTAAGGGAGAGGCTGCGTCTCTGGCCAGCTTTACCTAGTGTAATAAATTATTCGCATCGATCCTCGACGCTCTCTGATGTCACCGCCGCCCTCGAGCACCATGATCGCGTTTGCGAGGTTCGGCTTGTCATTCTAACGACTTCTCAATTGAGAGAACTTACTATGGCAATGCTGAGACCCTTTCCAAGGTTGACACGACTAGAGCTATGGTTGAAGGACAAAATGGCGCAACCCCTTCCCCTTTGCTTCCTGAGTGGATCTTCCCCACACCTGCAGATCATTCAATTGCATAGGATTCCATTTCCAGCATTACCCCCATGGCCATGGTCGCTGGCCTGTCTGCGTTAACACAGCTCCAAAAGCTCTCCATCGAATTTCGATCACCGAAATCCCCCTTGATCGAGAATCCCGACTTCCACGCTCACGCAGACGCGTCGTCCTCCCCGCTCTCAAAGTTTTTTACTTCCGAGGTGTGAGCGAGTACTTGGAAGACTTCGTGTCCCGGATCCGTACTCCTTCAATCGACTACATCAACATAACGTTCTTCAACCAGCTTATCTTTCATATTCCGCAGCTCTTCCTATTCATCGACCGCACAGAGACGCTCAAGTCACAGAATCAAGCGGACGTGATCTTCGAAGGTCCTGAAGTTACGATCGCACTTCGTTCATCAGAGAAGCCAGTTAGCCTGGTCTTGGAGATCTTGTGCGACGAGCTAGACTGGCAAGTTTCGTCTCTGGCGCAGATCTGTGACCAACTCTTGCCTCTCCTCTTCAATGTGGAATCGCCGGAATTGCGCGAGAATAATACTCTACTACCATAACGGCAAGGCGATATAGATGACGCCCAGTGGCTAGAGCTCTTCCGACTATTTCCCGCCGTGAAGACGTTCTGCCTTTCTGAGCCACGTATCTTGGAGGACCTCTTTATGGGCAACAACCCGGAGTCACTCGTATTGGGTGCGCTGCAACGTCTGACCGCGCAAGGGGCCACAGACGTGTTGCCTGCCTTGCGCGACCTTTTCATAGAAGGTTTTCGGTCATACTCTGACACGCAGGAAATCCTCGAGCCACTCCTCACGGTGCGTGAACGCTCGGGCCACCCCATCACCGTTCACCGCTGGGGAGAGACACCGAGAATTGGGAATCCAATATCAGCCAATGACAGTTCTCCAATCTCTTGACGACTAGATTTATTATACAAAAACCCGAAATGTCGAACTCCAAACTAGGCATTTCCTCTGTACCTTATCCCGATTAAGCACCCAGAGCAGAGCGCAGGCGTCTCGCTGAGCGCATCACGATCAACGTCCGAGGGGTAGGTCGTCGCGGCGGTGGCCGTCCATTCTTCACATCCTCATCGCCACATGCTAGCTAACGTGTCTGCCCGTTGCTACACCATCGCACTACTCGTCTCGCACATGTACCGACCACGGGAAAGCAGCGCGGCGACTGTGTGGAGGACCGTCGCATGTTCGTTCGTGAGACCGCTCCTTTCATGTGTTGCTTGGCTCTCAGGCTCAGTCCTGGATGCTTCACGGCAAGACGAGAGCGAATTCGAATCTAAAATTGCACTATATGGCGGCGTTTTGGTCCTCCTCCTTAGAGGCCATTCTCGCTTCCTCGTCGGGCATTCGCAACCAGAGGCGGATACTGACAAGGGGAGAGAGCGCTGTGCCGAATGTCCTACCGTTGTCTACGGTGGAGGCTTCATGCCCGCCAATCAGATGCAGCCCTGTGACACGATCCTGTGAGATACGAGGTACTGTAGATGGCCCTCGAGATCGCCGAGAGCGCAGACACACAGTGGGGCTGATCCTGGGAAAATCCTCGTGTCGAGGAGCACAACAGTTATGTTGCATAGCAAGTGATGCTGTTGGGTGTTGGCTTTCGTTCCTTGTTCCTTGTTCCTCAGTCAGTGCTTGCGAATATGCAATCTTCACGTGACACAATATGCGCCACCGCAATCGACTCAATCGAGTAGCTTGCCCACCCACAGAACAAGGCGGTAGATGCCCTACTTAGTGTTGTCAATTTGATATATCCTGCAGAAGTCAACCAGTGCGCGTTAAAGGGTAAATACCGGTAAATGTTAATGCACGCGTGCTGCTAAGTGCTAAGCGCTAAGCCATCGAGACTAGCTAACCGTCCCTTGGCTCACCATGTCGGAGTTTATTTTATTTATTCGCCTCGTCATGACCTACCGCAGCAACGGTCATACCAATTTCCTACCTCTCCACTCCAAAAACCAAAACGCTTGACCATAATTAGCACATCAAGGGAGGAATAGATGGGTCCATTTCATTGGTGATGTGCTAAATCTCCCTGTGGCTGTGTACTCCCTAATCATCATTGCTCACGTGGCGATGCTGTATGCTTTGCTGCTCTGTCCGAAGTAACTCCTAACTCCCACCCCACTCCAACCTCAGCCAACCTGAGTCCCCGCAGGCATTATCGATGAGCTCTCAATCTGAACGGTGCGCTTTGGGAATCTACCGGGCCCACTGTGGAGTCAGCTAACCAGGCCCCTCACAGACACCATCGAGATGGTCCTGTGTCATCCCTCAACCATCGGATCGCCCAGTTATACACTCAAACAGCCAAACATCTACGTCCTCGTGCCCCTTCGACACCGAAAGATGGCTCAAAAATGAGAAAGCGTGAACCACGTCACTTGAAGGAATCGGGCAAACAACCAGGAGGTCAACAGATATCTCGTTCAGCCTTTCAGCAATGACCACTGACTGCAGTATAGCTCCTGTAACGATCGACATACTCCCGGACGATACCCTTCTCGACATATTCCATTTCTGCAGGCTAGAAGGGATGAGCAAATTTGACGTTACGTGGGAGTGGGAAAAGCTAGTGCACGTATGTCGAAGATGGCGACACCTGGTATTTGCATCACCTCGTCATTTGGACCTGCGACTTGTCTGTTCACTACGGACCCGCGCGACGGAGATGTTGGATATTTGGCCGGCCATACCCATCATCATCAATTATCCGCACGATCCGGGACCGAAACGCTCTATTTCTAACCTCATCGGTACACTCGAGCACCATGATCGCGTATGCGAGATTCGACTCGGTGATCTAACAAGTTCTCAGTTGGAAGGGTTCGCTGCAGCGACGCAGAAACAATTCCCGGCATTGACGTTTCTCGAGTTTGGGTCATGCGATGAGACGGCACGAGCCTTACCCCTTGACTTCTTGGGCGGAGCTGCCCCACGCCTGCACATCGCCCGGTTGCATGGCGTCCCATTCCCAACCTTACCCCATCTTCTTTTATCGTCCAAAGACCTTGTCGAGCTACGGCTTTGGGATATCCCGATGAACGGTCATATTTCACCCATGGCGATGGTCGCGGGTCTGTCAGCGCTGACCCACCTCCAAAAGCTTTCTATCGAATTCCGATCCCCGAAATCTCCCATACGTCCAGCCCGGCTTCCGTGTTCACGCAAACATGTCGTCCTCCCCTCTCTGACACAATTTTGGTTCCGAGGCATCAGCGAGTACTTGGAAGACCTTATAGGCAGAATCCATGCTCCATTACTTGACTACGTCGACATAACGCTCTTTAATCAGCTCATTTTTCACCTCCCACGGCTCGCACAGTTTATCAACCGCACCAAGATGCTCAAGGCACCGAATCAAGCCGAGATAGTCTTTGGAAGTGACGACGTCATGCTCACATTTTGTTCACCAGGGAGGGTAGTTGACCTTATTTTGCGGATCTCATGCAATGATCTCGACTGGCAAGTCTCGTCGCTAGCGCAAGTGTGTAGCCAACTCTTCCGTCTTGTCTCAAGCGTGGAACAGCTCGACCTCGCCGAGAATGAAAGTTCACGGCCCCGTTGGCAAGATGATCTAGATTGGACCCAATGGGCAGAACTTTTTCAACCGTTTAGCGCTGTGACGACGCTCCGTCTATCTAACGAAACGCGTCCATTCGTCTTGCGGGCGATGGGAGAGTTTACCGAGGAAAGTCTCACAGAAGTGTTACCTCAGTTGCGGGATCTGTTTGTGGAGGTACGGCTGTCCCAATCCATACAGGAACCCATAGAGCCGTTCCTTGCCGCGCGCCAGCGTTCTGATAACCCCGTGACTGTCCACCACTGGGAAAAATACAACGTAGGAACAGGACCTGGAGCTTGATAACTGTTACTTTCTCTCGACATTTCATATTACGGAAAATGTTATCATCCTATCTACCTCTTACCGATGGTCCGTAATCACGTTGGTTTTGAGACATCTATTTCTCTTGGAACCCCCCATGAGCGGATCTCTTTAATTCTAATATTTGGACACAGTTTTAACAGCAGCGCCCGAGTTAACAGAAAATTATCCTAGGACAAGTTTACGAGATCCAGTGCGTCGCGCTGAAGGGCGTTCCAAGGAGAGTTAAGATGAAGACAGTTAATTCATGACTATTACATGAACTTCCACCTGCTGCTACCCTCCTGCACCCACGCATAAATAAGTTCCGGTCCTTCTCCGAGTCAATGCTTCCTTTTCTTTCGCCATTATGTCACATTGATGGTGCCTCCCTTCTGCGGCTTGCACAGCGGGTACCACTCGACATCGTCTGTTCCCCATCACGTGTGCGGAAAGTGTAGATGATGGATGCTCTGCAGTTATCAAAGTGGCGAACCTAGCACACATGCCAGCAGACTCTGTATATGACAAACTCAATTTTTTAGAGTCTCGTACGTCGTATCTTATGACGGAAACTGGAATCCCAAGAACGCATGGATTGAAGGCTCACTTGTGCTTTTGAAAGGCGAGTCGGTGCGCAAACATGCACGATTCTCATCATCTTACCTTTTCTTCTTCGTCGTTTCAGAACTACAGTATCAACGCAGACGCACTTCAGAGGTGAGCGTATCATTGCCAGGCTTTTGCTACTGGGCAGGAAAACGTGAAAAAACTTAACCGTCTTAGAAGACCTTAACGGCCTGTTAAGTGAGTTTAAGACATAATGTAAGTCAAAAATAATACTATCCATTTCCTTAAACTGCTTAAAATAAAATTTAAGGCATTTAAATTGATTTAAGTTACGTTAAGTTTTCCATGGGAACCGAGGTACTGTACTATCTGCTTCATCTCTGCTTCATCTCCCCCATTGACCGAGCCAGCTCAACCCACTAGACTGAAGACGACCGGTCCGTATCCTCATCCTCACTCTCCCACTCTTCTTTAAGCATTTCAACTGTCGGATACGTCAACCTTTCCCCTGCCTTTCCGATGCGCACCACAAGACATAGGTCCCCGTATGCCACCTCCACTGATGGTGCGTTCCCGTAAGTCGCGAACGCACTCTCCCGACGGTTGAACGTCGTCAAGGGTGTGACCCATTCCACCTCCTCCGCGTCCCTATACGCATACTTGTCCCTCGTCCAACCTTCTCCATGTACGACAATACCACCCTCCGTACGTAAAACTTTTGTAATGTCAATAGTCTCGTCAAAAGAAGTCGATGGGAAGTCGATCACCCTGTCGATAAGCACACCTTCAGGCGACAGACTACCACACGGTACCTCCGACTCGTAGTACAGATACAACACGGGCTCGAATCCAAGTGCACGGACGCTCCTATATATGACCGCGTCGCTCGCCTTCAGGGCATCGTAGATGGGCGAGACTTTATCCTTGATCGGATACACATGCCTCAGCCCAAATGCAAGTGTACCACCTTCGGCCAGGAACTCTGGGTTCTCCAAGAGTGCCTCGAAGGCTTCACTGAATGCCTGTTCGTTCTGCGGCTTGTAGAGGCGATCCGTGATTGGGTCTTTCATAGGTCCACCGTCATCAAAATAGAGGTTGTATGTCAACGTGACACGATGGCCGGATATTACTGGTGTGACCTCGTGCTCGATATCGCTGAAGAACGCGACGTAGCCGATAGATGGTTTGCGCGTAGCAGCGAGCTCCCTACCAGAGTCAAAGGTCCATTCGCGACCATGGTGCCGGAGGAGCAGAGCACCACCTTTATGAGGAGTTGGAAAGACGATCACGAGTGATCCGAACATCATTTCGCTGCGCGGAGTATCTACGTGGGGCTTGAAAAACGACCCCTCACCTGGGCAGTTGCTTAGTCTCCTATTGGCGGGAATGAAGGGTATATGCTCACCGTAGACATTGAGCTTGTATAGCTCGGCCTTCACGGCCCTTGTTGACTCTGTGCCTTCGAGAAGGTAGCTGCGGATGATTTTGATGAGATCTGTTTGAGCAGGGTCTCGAGTTGGAGAAAAGTAATCCGAGTCCATCTTTCCGGCCTTGCGGTAGGTCTCATCTAATACGTCCTTTTTATCCACGCCAAAAGAAGCTGGTTCACAGGCCTGGGTAAGCTGTTCCAACTCGTCGAGTGTAGCATTCGCAAGGTTGATGTGTCTAACAAGAAAGTCAGGGAAGCTGTGCAGGTCGTTTGAAAAGTCAATTGTCGAACCTAGCAAGGTGGCTGTCTTTGGTCACCCTGTAGAGGAGGGAGAAACAAGGGTCTGGAAGTGGGATAGTTCCACTTATGTAGGGTGGCTTGTCGACAATCGACTCCCGTAATGGTGTGAGTAGTTGTTGGATTCGAGTCTCTGTCTCTGTCATCGTTGTTACAATTGAGCCCTCAGTAATAGGAGTCAGGAGTCTACACTGTACACCCCTAGCGGAAGTATTTTTTTTTACTTTCTTTGGTGAACGATGGAATCCCATGATCAAAACAGAAGAAATGGCGGAAATGTATATGGGAACAGAGTGATCTAGAGTCAAGGTGAGGCACTGCGTTGAGCGGAGGCCCGGGAAGCACTTTGCAGCAAAAAAATAAATAATGGAACAAACTTTCTGTCTCTGTGGGAGCACACCGCAATGGTGCATAGCATGGTGCGCCCGGCGATGCGCATTTCAGCTCGGCCCTTGGCTGTTCCCCATCTGCCCACCGTTTAGGGCCCTAAATAGGATGTCTCGCGCAAATCCAAATATCCTTCTGTGGCTGTGTTAGGTACAGTACCCACGCCCCGCCCCAGCCTTGCCCACGAGGCGAACATGCGGCCGGGCTGTCCATTGACACTTATTTCTGCGCTGGTTTAGCTGCGCGATAGGTTTCCAGCTCTCACTTACCACCTACCACCTTAAGGCCTCAAGTTTCAACCTATAATACCAAATACTCCCGACACCGCTGCTGAGTACGATGAGTTCTCACTTGTGCGTCTTGGGGGAATTACCGGGCCCAGTGTTATTGAAGCACCTGACCAACTCCTGTATAGGTATCGCCGAAACCGTGTTGCCCGTCGATTTTCCCTGCTATCCATTCAAGACGTCCGTTCTTCAGTCCCTATTGCCCTCTCGAGTTCCGTAGATGCTCCCTTTGAAGGCTCAAATATGGGAAGGCGAGACTCACGTCGCTCATTGGATTCAAACGAAGAAATCGGAGCTCGGTGTACGTCTCATTCACCATCTCTACAATGACCACTGACTGGCATGATAAAGGGCATGTGACAATCGACATACTTCCAGACGACGTCCTCCTGGAGATATTCCATTTCTGTCAAGTGGATGGTTTGATCGAATTTGGTGTTACCTGGGAGTGGGAAATCCTGGTGCACGTATGTCCAAGATGGCGACAACTCGTGTTCTCATCACCACGGTATTTGGCCTTGCGACTTGTCTGCACACGAGGGACGCATGTGAAGGAGATGCTGGGGACTTGGCCATCTATTCCTATCATCATACTCGATTGGAATGAGCTGGCGTGGACACAGCCTATTTCCAACATCGTCGCTGCGCTTGGGCACAGTGATCGCGTATACGGGATTCGGCTCGGCGATCTAACAAACTTTCAACTGGAAAGGTTCACCACGGCGACCCAGAAGCAATTCCCGGCGTTGACATTTCTAGAGTTAGGATCTCATGACGAGAGGGTGCCTCCCCTTCCCCTTGAATTCTTGGGTGGATCTGCCCCGCGCCTGCGCATCGCCAGGTTGCACGGCATTCCATGTCCTGCATTACCTCATCTTCTTTTCTTTTCTAGGGACCTTATCGAGCTTCAACTTCTGGACGTACCTGCCAATGGCTATGTATCACCCATGGCGATGGCCGCTGGTCTGTCCAGGTTGACCCACCTCCAAAAGCTCTCCATTGAATTTCGATCCCTGAAGTCTCACCTCGATCGAACAAACCAATTTCCGCGCCCGCAGAAACACGTTGTTATTCCCGCTCTCACTCACTTTTGTTTCCGTGGGGTTAACGAGTACTTGGAGGACTTTGTAGCGCGAATCTATGCTCCGATTCTCGACCACGTTGAAATAACCTTCTCCGATCCGGTCATTTTTCATCTTCCACAACTTTCCCAGTTCATAAATCGCACGGAAACACTCAGGGAATTCAAACAAGCTGATGTGATCTTTGGAAGTGACGACGTCATGATCACATTTCTTTCCCCAGGGAGGGCAGTCCACTTAACGATGCGGATCTCAAGCAGTAAGCTGAGTCGTCAAGTTTCGTGCCTTGCGCAGGTGTGTAGCAAACTCCTCCCTCTTATCTCCTGCGTGGAGCGGCTCGACTTGGACGAGGATAAGCGCCCAAAACAGGGATGGCACAACGACATTGATGCCACACAATGGCTGCGCTTATTCCAATCATTCACCGCCGTGAGGACGCTCCGCCTCTCCAATGAACCAGGATCGCTCGCCTCGCGTGCGCTCCGAGAGTTCACCGGGGAAACGGCCAAAGAAGTGCTACCTGCGCTGCGCAATCTTTTTGTAGAGGATTATTGGCCAATCTCATCGATACAGGAAGCTATAGAGCCGTTCCTTGCGGCGCGCCGTCATTCTGTCTATGCCGTAGATATCCACCGCTGGCAAGGATTGTAGGGACAAGATCTTGTTATCCATAGCTGATCTTGCTGTATGCCTTCGAGGTTGTCTACTTACTATTACTACCTTACGTCTGCATGTATGCTGGTTGTTGGTACCTGGGACACGCACTACTACTATTCATTCTGGACCTGGCGTTTGGGTAAATTAATTGTTTAATTATGACCCATGCCGCGACACGGGCCTTGGATCGGCTTCTGGGAGATACGATATATGAAACTTACTGTGTCTCTCCCAATGGTCAGCCTGAATATAGGACTCGTTCCGCGTTGGTAGCCACGGTCACGACGGCTCGGAATCAGCCGTTCGACCTCATACTCCGCTGGGTACCCCGCAACTCCGCATTATCTTGGCGACTTGGCAGTCTCAAACATGGTGCGATTACGTTTCACGTTTCACGATGCATGCGGCCGGACCGGGCACCCGCTATGAATGCTCATCTGTAAAAACACGCTGACGGGTTCAAGCTTTTATGGTCGCAGTGTAGACCCCGTTTTTCCTACATAAAATATTGATTATTGTTCAATGAACGTTGAGCAGGACTCACTCTGACACTCCACGGAAACATGTGTCATCGGCTGTCAGCACATGTCAGCCATGGGCCATGGGCCATGGCAGGCGGTGTTCAAATAACCCCCGCGTCACAGGCGTGACTGTCCGAAAGTTGGCACTGTATCTGTTCGATGGACTGGGGTGTATCCTCTTCCTCATCTCTCCCAGTCATTGTGAGTACCCTCCGCGTGCGAGGACTGACAGTGATGATGACCGATGATGATGTCTTCCGAGCGGCCTCCAAAAAGTCAATCTCGCTCTTCATATCCTTAGCGCAATGTCATAACGAGCACAGCATTTAATGCCGTACACACTACACGTGTAAACTGGGATTTTATACCCGCTTAGGTGGCGCAACCTCACCACTAACACTGCACTACGGTCCAAGTCACCAATGAGCTCTCACAGGTACGTCTATGGGAACACATGGTCAAAGTAGCTGACAATCTTTCCCAGACACACTCAACACCCTGTTCGCGGTCTGTTTTCCCTACTAGTCAATACCCTTTCCCAATTTGTATATCCTAGTGGACCCTGGACCTCGAGCCCGATGGATGGCCCATCGGGGTCCGGAGCTAAAACTGCAAAGAATATTATCACCCTCAAAGACCCGGAGTGGTTTGTTGTTACTCAGCCAGGTCGAGGTACGCCCTAGTCACACATCCGTAACAACAACTCACTGGTGTGGTCAGGCTGTACCACAATCGATGTACTCCCTAATGATGTCCTCCTGCACATATTCGATTTCTATCGGCTGGATTCCATGAACCATATAAGCAATACTTGGCAGTGGACAACACTTTTGCATGTCTGCCGAAGATGGCGGCACATCGTGTTTGCATCACCACGGTACCCTGATATGCGACTCGTCTATACATACGCAAATCCCATGAGGAGGATGCAGGATGTCTGGCCCACCTTACCCATCATCATTAATTTCTGGGATTATTCACGATTGGTACACCCCGAGGATGAGGGCAACATCCTTGCGGCACTTGGGCACTATACTCGCATATCCCAGATCACACTCTCGGGTCTTACAAATTCTTTTTGGGGGAGATTGACCCCTGTAATGAAGGGGCCATTTCCCGCTCTGACATCTCTTCACCTAGGGTCGAACGATGATATAAGCCCAGTCCTTTCGGATGCGTTCTCAAGTGGCTTTGCCCCGCTTCTACAAAGGCTCTGGTTGGTTGGCATTTCAATTCCGGCATTGCCAGTCCTTCTTTTATCTTCCCCCAACCTCTCTGAACTCTATCTTACTCGGATACCACATTCTGGGTATATTTCACCCCAGACGATGGCCATATGCCTATCCTCGTTGACCATGCTCAAGTGCCTTCGTATCGAATTCCGTTCTCCGAATCATTCCCCTGATCAAACAAGCCGACCTGCACCTCCATTTACACGTGCGGACCTCCCCGCTCTCAAAACGTTTGTCTTCCGTGGAGTTAGCGAGTACTTGGATGACCTCATGGCACAAATTAATGCTCCTCTACTCGACAATATCGACATGACATTCTTCCACCAACTTGTCTTTAACATCCCACAACTACCCCAGTTCATCGATCGTACGGGAAAATTTGACTCTCCCAAGCGAGCTGTGGTGATCATGAGCAAATACACCATCGGAATCACCCTTTATCAATCAGGACTGACACTTAGAGGCCTCACCCTACGAATCTCATGCAGAGGGCTCGACTGGCAACTTTCATCCCTAGCGCAGGCCTGTAGTCCGTTTTTGCCTTCCCTCTCTTGCGTACAAGAGCTCGAGGTCCGTAATGGTTCCCTTGGGTACCTCCGATGTCTGCAAGTTGATATGGAGAACACTCAATGGCTGGAGGTTTTCCGCCTGTTTACTGCCGTGAGGACCTTGTACGTACGTGGGGTCGTCCCGCCCGTTGTTCAGGCGCTTGAATCCCTCGCCGGGGAAAAAGCATCAGAAATGTTACCCGCATTGCACGATATTTTCGTGGACAACGATGAAAAGGACACATCTACA